>AYEL01085877.1:0-12606 GCA_000484575.1 Olivierus martensii
CCAATTTTTGTTTTAAAGACTTATTTTTTTTTTTTTTTTGATATAAATGTATGCTTATATCAGAAATCAAGACTCATTCTTTACGATCTGAAATATTTCTTTAAGTTCAATTTCCTAGTACCGAAATTTAATTTTGTCGAGAAAGATGATTGATTACGGTAATTTTCCTCAATTGGGCAAATTATCCCGAAATTATATAAAATGGAATTTCAATTTTTTCGATAATTGTCCTTACAAAATTTGAACAAATTATTTTCTGTATATTATTTTTTAAATATATTTATTGTATAATTATAATAATATTTATTGTTTATCTTTTAAATAAAAAAAATATAAACCATATATTTTTAATACCTCACCTTACGTCGTTAATTCGTTCCAAGATTCGCGACTAAAGTCGAAATACGACATAAATCCAATAAGCTCTTTAAAAAATGATCTACACTCTCTATAAATAACCCCGTAATGTCATTAATAACATTTTTAAGCTTCTTAATAATTCTACAAGTTTCAATAAACAGCTCATACCCCGATTGGACGGATGGTCAAAATATTCTTGTACGCAACGTAGAAAGTTGAACAAGACTGAACTTCGACGTAAAGACGCAGTGTCTGGCATATAGCGAAAGTAACATCAACATAAATACACCGACGTATTTACATGGCGTTTTACGCCTGTGAGACCTAGCCTTTAGTAGACTTTTATTTTTTCCTATTAACAAAAAAAAAAAAAAACCGACGTCGAGATATGACTAATTTTTTTTTTTTTTTTGTTAATAGGAAAAAATAAAAGATGTAAAGTCGAAAACGACAGAAGTCGAGGTATGACTGTACAATATATATAAACTAGACATTACTCACTCAAATTAGCGAAAATCTTGTAATTTAATCTTATGACTTTGGAGTATCATTACAAAAACTACGAACGCATATACGGGATCATTAGATGGCAGCCATTATTAGGTTGCAGCGCCACCTGCGAATTTTATCTTTTTAGAGAAACTACAATTTTAATTTAATTTTTATTCTTTAATTTTTAAATTATTAATAACGAAAGAAATCTCGCCTATCGCAGAAATCCAAAGATTAGATCTTTCTAATGATACCTTATTTATAGACAAGGCCGCCGAAAGAAATTTTCTGGCCTGTCACCAGTCTGTGCTTCTACCGTCCCCACTTAAAAAAGTGCATCACTTTGGTTTGATAAAAAAATCATATAAAACATTAAACATTTATTTAATTAAATAATTAATTTAATTATTTAAAGTATTACAATAAATTCAAAATTCGATACATTACGTATATGTTATATATACAATAATTTATTTCAGCACGACTGCTTTGGGTGATAGAAAGTGCGCTCTGGCGGCGGCCTGCCAACTATCGGACACGTCGGGGCTCTTTTTCAAGACAGGTCCGTGACAAAAGTCTCGGATGTCACCCACTCTCGGCGGTCCTGCTTATAGAAATCGATACAGTGGTTCGACTGCAAAAGGGATATCCAGCCAGCCACGTTTCCCTATTAATATATATGATTATGTTTCATCTTTTCTGTTAACAACAAGATACAGTATTACAAGTTATATATAGACGAAAGGTTTAAAATTTATGATTTTCTTTTTTTATTACAGAATACCGACATGTGTTCTAAAATGCCAATAAATTAATGAGAGATATAAAATAACCATATTTATAGTTAATGGAGTAAATATGGCTGCTATATTTCATGTCATACATACATCTTTATTTTCGAATACAGTACATATATGATAGATTTATGACGTTTTTTGTTTGTATAGATTTTTCGATCGTTTTATATATTTAATGCTGTGGTAAATATGGCTGCTATATTTCATGTCATATATACATCTTAATTTTCGAATACGGTACATATATGACAGATTTATGACGTTTTTTGTTTGTATAGATTTTTCGATCGTTTTATATATTTAATGCTGTGAAAGATTTCGTGTCAGGAAAAATAATGATTTATCGTGAAAATATAGACAGCGTAAGTTTAAATTAATGGACGATCATTGATACTGTACATGTTAAAGCTAAATTTTAGTTTACTTGATAGATATATTGATCTACTTCACAGCCGTAAAAAAAAAAGAATTAATAAATTTATTTTATTAGATTTTAAATTCATTAAATGCAATCGATGGAACAATATTGATTTTTTTTTCCTCCAAATAAAATTTTTTAAATGGAATTAAAATTCATAAACACGTTTGTTCTCCAATAATAATAATATAAAAATTTATAAATGACGTATAAATATATAAATATGACGTATTTATAAAAAGTACGTCGAAATGAATTAAGTGTGGATGTCCTGCCATCTGTGGATATTTTTATAAACTAAACGAATGATTTTTTTTTAATTCTGTACACTAACAGAATCTTTTCATGGAAGTAAGTTTATTTTTTTTTTATAAATATTTTTGTAACGAAATAATTAATTTGAATATTTGAAAAAATCATTCGAATTTTTAAATTTAATTTTATTTATTTATTTAAACATTATATGTAGGATTTTACATTGACTGCCTCACGTTTTCGCATCTGACGCTAATGCGACGCGTCTATGAATTAATAAATCGCGACATAGCGCGCCGCAATGCCTGTCGTTTTTTTTCGTATTTTTTAATATGTGCGCGTGGCGCCGCGAAAACAGGTGGCAGTCCAAGGTCGCGACATAGCGCGCCGTAATGCCTGTCGTTTTTTTTTTCGTATTTTTTAATATGTGCGCGTGGCGCCGCGAAAACAGGTGGCAGTCCAAGTAGAATACTATTACATTATAATTGTTAAATGAATTATGGAATATCAAAGATAGAATGTTACCGATTGTCTGAATCGTGATAAAATCAGCAATTTGCATTTAATTAAGCGAGTAATCGAAATTTAATTATGCAATGGTAAATAACGTATAATTAATGGATATACAATTTTATTATGTATTCATCTTTTAATCTATTGTTTGACTCGCTTAACACCTTATAAATATAAATTAATTAATTAGTAATTTTAACATTTATATTAAAATACTGATAAAATATCACACTTTATCAAAGTTATTTATGCAGATATCTAAGATTTTTTAATCATTTATTTAAGAAATTATTTATCTGTTAAGTTATCGAAGTGATGATGCGGAACAGATGACTCAATGCGAAGAACAATAAGCTCTTTCTTCTTTACTCATATCGATTTTTGAGGGTCTTTATTAGACTTTTTGACATTTTGTTATGCAGTTTGATATCTTTTAAAAAATCTCGAAAAAAATTTATGAATGAGAAAAATGGAAAAAATATATACACACGATAACTGCATCTTCCTTAATTGCATATTAATGCATTATTTTAACTGTTTGTTACTTAGATACGAAGAAAATAATTTTAAGTGTCAAAAGTTAAGCAAATAATATATAAATTTATAAATAAAACTTGCTTTATTGTTAACACATGTTTTCTAATTCTCATATTTAACGTAGTGTGAATCATTCTTTAATTATATGCATAAACATCGATAAAATATACAATGCTAAACTGTATCATTCATAACAAATCTAAATTGAATTTCTTTAAAATATATAGTTCTGAAATGATCATTTTTTAAATGTATATTTATATTGCTAACAAGATTGGAGAATATTAAAAGGTTGTCAGACTGAGAAGAAAAGATGCTGAGATAATTCAATCGTCTATAGTAATATCTTTTGTTAGATTATTTAGAAAGAAATAAAGAAAAGAAATTTTCTTTATTTCTTTATAAATAAAGAAAAAGAAGAAATTTTATTGTTTTTAATAGCAATATTACTAATGGGCAAAATGGTAGATTATCTGCTAGTGATAAGACGTGTCGCGTCGCATCTGGCAGCGCGGCGTCAGTTATAGCAAGCTTTTTTATGAATGTATACGTACGTTCCCAGATCACGATATAGAGATCGACTAACACAAATAATTGGTTTAAAGATTCATAAAATTGTGATCTGGGAAGATATGTTAATATATGTATTTATTAAAAAAAGATTGTTATAAGCGACGCTGCGCTGCCATATGCGACGCGACATACATTCCACCAGCAGGTAATCTACCATTTAGCCTATTAATGGTAGTTTTCAAATGGATTGGCATTTGTTTGATCCGATTGTGATCACTCATTTGATCAATATGGAAAATAATTTCGAGAAATTGATGTTAGAAATACTAATTGATGCTTTGTCAATGTCGAAATTTTCTCTATATCTTTGTTAATGATCCTTTACTTAGAAGGTTCTTTACAATGATCCTTTACAAATTGAAGAATTTATAAAATATCTGAATAGCATTGTTCGTTAAAGAAATCAAATCTGAATACAGCTATGGTATTATTTAATCTCCAAAATTTTATAAAAAAAAAAAATAATAATAATAATAATTGTTTTTTCCATATATGAAGTTACCATATAGAGAGTCACTGAACTAAAATTTTTCAATATAATAAGAAAATTTATATAGAGAGACACTGAACTAAAATTTTTCAATATAATAAGAAAATTTATAATAAATATTTTTCGTTCCTTTATCCATTGAAGTTATAAAATGATAAATTGAAAACAATTTTTCAAAATATAAAAGTTTAGTTTTTTATCGAATCTCATCATCAGGAGAAGTTATCTCATTTTGCAAACGGTTTCCGAAAAAATCAAAACTGATTTATGTCTTTTAATGTTGATGGAGGCGGGCATCTTCATCTACTTGTCGTATCTCATCACGGGTGTGGATGGTTCGTTCTAGTTCTGTACTGATCCCGATATTTAGTCCCTCACTAGATGGAAAACAGTATAAAACGAGATAAAATAAAATAAATAAGTAAGACAATTTTCTTCCTCGACCTCTATTTCGCATTTATAGTGGGCACCTATATCATATTTTTATTCTATGCGCTTTGGAATACGTTAAATGCTTTACTTACGAAGAGGTTCTTGATAAGTTCAGTCATTAATGCCTCAGAGGTTTTTCTTCCCAATTTGATACTGGATTAAATTAAATTACATTAAATACAGCCCTATAACCTATCCATAAACAACCTGCTTATCATTTTCTTCTACATACCATTATATTATTTTGATTATAATGAGTAGTTGGCTCAAATTACCTACTTAGGAACACATAGTTTATCATTTATAATGTTCAGAATATAAAATTCATTACAATAAAGACATAAAAACGTTGCGTTTAATTATGTCTCAAGATGGAGTGGTAACCAATGAACAAGTTTTCTTTTTAATATTTTGTATTTTTAGATTAAAGTATCTCTTAATTTCTTGATTACTCAAAGATAAAATTTAATTTATAACATCCATATGGAAGTTTTCTTTTTAATATTTTGCATTTTTAGATTAAAGTATCTCTTAATTTCTTGATTACTCAAAGATAAAATTTAATTTATTAAGATTAAAAAAGATAATTAATTTTATTTTTTTTTTCCAAGAATTTTATATAACACTAGAAACTATATTATTAAATGCATTTTTATATTTTGTAGACTAGACAAATATTTATGTCATTATTATGGCAATATTCATTATATCCAAATTTTGAATGGAAACCATTAGCGAAATATGACACATTTGATTAGTTGATGTGTTTGAAAATGATTATTATTATTATTATTATTGTTTTGAATAACAAAATTTATTCAGTGGAATAATAAAGATTGATGTGATATACAATAAATTAATGGAATTAATAATAATTTCGGCACTGAATAGAAAATATAAAGGTTTATTCAGATACATATATATGGTATAATGAAATATCTTTGTTCTAATTATTAATTATTTATATTTTAATTTTTTGTTCAGTTGGCAACACGAGTGGTTGGCCGGCATGTTCTTTGGTTTTGAAATTATTATTATAATAAAGTTTTCATATACTCTCTGATGTGTTATTAATATAATTAGCACTCCGTAGATGTGGGAAAACATCGACCTCACCACATGTATATGGACCGTTTATGGCTGGATTCTGCTTTTCACGGAATTGCCAAATGTGACACCATTCGATAGATCTCATCAAACTGGTCAAAAGTGATAATAGAAAGATGGACGAAAGCGGCACCGATTAGAAGATATTTCGAAAAATTTACCTCAGAATTGGTAAACGAACCATGTACCGCTGCCATATTGAACCCGTAAAACGTCACGTGATCATCAACGTAATGAAGAAAACCTGTTATGGTTTTACACCTTGTTTTAAAAGCCAAAAATACGCCGGGAATTGTTCTTACGATTATGTGGGTTATGATTTTATGCTGAAATCCATAAGTTACTTATGCAATTTATAGATTTATATATACATTAATATATTATATATTTGCATTAAGATGTATAATTACATCATCTTGGAAAGTATTCTTGCCAAGAAGTTTGAATATAATTCTTGCGCGACACCTTCAAGATGTATTACAGTAAACACCCGTATAACGTCTCTCCTATAACACGAATTCATATAACGAAATCGCTCTTCTATAACACGAATTCTTGTAATTTTACATCTTGAAAGTGTCGCACAAGACATTTCCCTTTCAAGATGGCGTCGCGCACAAGTATCGATACTTCGTTGTGATAAGACTTTTTTCATATAGCTACTTATCGGTTCGGTTTTCGCGATTGATTTACTACTAGTAATATGACTAAAAATATTATGCCATACTTCGTTGTAATAAGTACTTTTTCATATAGCTACTTATCGGTTCCCCGATTGATTTATAAACAGATTTACTACTAGTAATATGACTAAAAATATTATGCAAAAATCTCGGATTCCCGGTTTATTTTGAAAGTGGTGTAAGTCTATTTTTTTTTTTTAATTGAAATATTGCATTAATTTAGTGTAAACATTTTTATTTATGTAATATCTCATTGTTTTAAAAAAATGGACTTACACCACTTTTAAAATAAACAGTACATATATATAATTGTCCTCTTTCTATATAGCTCTCTCTATATAGATTTTATATACAGTATATATGTATAAATATATATATATATTGATATTCTCTCTATATATAGCTCTCTCTATTTTATAGCATCTGAATTCATTAGCTCTGTATCATTTATATCATTTTTTAATATTATAAATAATTTAATAATGATTGGAATTTTATTTATATTCTGTGTATATCAATTTACAGCTTTAGTAATTTAAAACATAAAACATTTCTTTAAAAGATAATTGTAAGTACAGTATAAACAGAAATTTTACTTCAAAAATAATCTGTTTGGCATTTTTAAAGAGGAAATTCAGATAAAAAAAAACGAGAATGCACACCAAATTCTGAAATATTCACCCGTTAAAAAATGATAGCACAATAATTCTAAGTGTAAGCTTAAAAGTATGTCTTCTTAATAAAAATTTTCGTTTAATACTCCTTTAGCGAACATTTTTTTAAAAAATTTTGAATCGAATTTTCATAATCAAAAATCTCTTTTCTGTGTACGAAAAGCTCGTTCCTCGTTGTCATCCCAAGTTCGCTGAAAAGATTTTCATGAATTTTTCATTTGATGATTCTTGTTACGAAAGAAACGTACTGTAGACTCGAGATAGCTTACCTGCAAATAGTAACTTGCTTGCAGTGAAACCGTCCCGCAGGCGAATAACATTTTCTTTTGGGCGATAAAACTCGTATCAGTCACGAGACTCACGAAATTTTCTTAATAAATTTCTGCTAAACTGACAATGAGGAATAGTTTTTTTATATTAGAAAGGAAAGAGATTATTTTAAGTTACGTTACAGGAATTATTTTTATTTGAATTATAAACATGATCTGAATTTACATTTTGATAATTTAAATTAAATATGGCACAAATCGTCATTAAATAACACACACAAAAAAGAATATTAAAGAAAATGAAGGACCCCATATTTAAATAATACAGAACTGGCATAAAAGCTAAAAGTTTCACCATAATTCATGAATAAAATGAATTAAGATATCGGAACCAAACTTATGTGAATACTTATAATGAAAATTAGCATGATAAATCTGCATAAATTTTATTCATCAATTCAGTTTAATATAATTTGTTTTATAAGATCATAAAGCAATAAAATGAATTTTTTATATACAGTAGGTGTGTATATATATTATATATACAGGATGAAGAAAAACTTCGTCGTAATATTTTGTATAGTTATAGGAAACCTCGAAACAAGTCGAAAATGTCTAATGAACATATGGTCTAAATGGCACCGTTTTAGAGTTTTAACCCTTTAAAGCTAGCCAATCATCATCAAGTACGCAAAGCGTCGCGTTGCGAAGACGCGTCGCTCTCCTATTCACTACCGGGTTAGTAAGAAGGCGAGCGACGCAATGCGATACTTAATGGCAACGCGACGCGTCGTGAAGCTTTGTAAACTAGATGGTGATTGGCTAGGTTTAAAGGGTTATAACTCTTAAACGGTGCCATTTAGACATGTTCATTAGACATTTTCGACTTGTTTCGAGGTCCCTATCCCTATGCAAAATATTATGACGAAGTTTTTCTTCACCCTGTATATATAGAGGACGGTTATACAGTATATTGATATATATACAGTGTGTGTATATATATATATATATATATATATAGACAAATATATATATTGCTCTCTTCTATATATACAGTATATAGAAGAGAGAACAGCTGCACTCCACATGTCTGAAGAAATAATAACACAACAATACTTAATTATTCTAAGACTCTCAAAGAAATGAAAATATATTTATTTTTCATTTCTTTGAGAATATTAGAATAATTAAGCATTGTTACGTGCTGTTATTTCTTCAGACATGTGGAGTGCAGCTGTCCTCTCCTCTCAGGTTTCTATTTATGACTTTCAGCTCTCCGACCCTCGTAATTGTATGTCCAATGGTCAATTTTCTTCCTACCTTTGATGCACAGCATTTCATTTATTTTTAATTCTAACGTCCTAAGTTTATTTTGTTTACGTATAGGAGATAAATTTAAACAAAATAATCTATCTTTATAATATAAATATACAAATTTCTAAAGACTGATTACTAATTTAGAAACATCTAATTGTTAATCAACTTCCCAAATTTCAGTTAATCGGTTTTATTATAATTATCAGATCGAATCCTTTATGTTAATGTCGTGTCAACATTATCTCAAACTTGTGAATCGTTGGAAGTACATAAGAGAAATAATCAATCCCAAATATATTTTGTGCTATTGTTCAGATTTTCTTACGTAATATGGAAGAAGCTACAGCAAATAACAGTATCAATAATTAAAAATATAACTTTTGTTGTTCTTCTCCAGTTAGCAATTTTATGATGCTTGGGAAAGTAATTAAATAAACGAATTTTGCAAGAAAAATAATGGAATTTGGTGAAACATGTTACGTTAATGCTAATGTTTGCATTAATTCTTGAGACAGATGATATATAGAATTTTTAATTATCATGATAAGCAGCTTTATATAAATTCCATTAAAGAGAAATTGTCAATTTGTAACGTCTATGTGAGATTGTTCTTCTTACAATTAAATTATCTTTCTTCATCTATTATTGCAAATCTAAATCAAATTTTTATTTTGTTTCTGTAGATAAATCGAATTTATTATCCCAGACTTTCATTTATTTCCATTTTGATATCAAATATCAATTTTGGAATTTTTTATTTCGACATCAAATATTAATTTTCTCGAATCACTTTATTGCCTGGAAACGGCTGCTTCTTAAAAGTTCAAATATACTTCAGACTTCATAAATTTTAGAGAATGCGATATTCTAAATTTAATTTTTTTTTCTGGGAATTTACCGCGTATTTAGCTGCGTATTCGTAGTTTATTTTAATGTACAGAATGCGATATTCTAGATTAATTTAATTTTTTTTTTTTCTGGGAATTTACCGCGTATTTAGCTGCGTATTCGTAGTTTATTTTAATGTAAATGAAAAAATAATTTAATAATAAATATCAAATTTCGAGAAAACTCGTGAATATCTTCGCAGTAATGTCGATAATGTGCTGTTTATGTTATTGATTTTGAATTTTAGAAACGTTAAATAAAAATATTTCTATTACGTTGAGTCTGTATTAAATTTCTTAAGATGACTTCAGATTTTTTTTAATATAAACGTAGAGTATACGCCATACTCCTTGTCATGCTATGCTGTGGCCGAAGTATGAACTAGAATGGTTATGAAAAATTTGTTTAAATAGTACAGGGATGGACAGAAACACCTGACAGTTCTCTAGATGAAATAAAATGGCAGAACATTGTCTGAAGAACCCTTTAATGGTGCATACACAAAGACAGTGACGGACTAGGTCTAAAAATATTGGTTGCCAGGAGACAAAGGGGTCTCATCCATAAATATAAGGCTATCATTTAATTTTTATAAGAATTTTTAAGCGAGTCCACTTCATCAGGGGCCACAGGGCCTTCTTGCTATCGGGAAAGTGTGACACCCTGGCCAGTTCGTCACTGCACGAAGATGATGCATAAAGAATGTTTACATATCTATGACTGCTGGAATTTGTATACTCGAAAATAATGTATTTCAATTAGCCCCCATTACACTGCTCACATTGCTGGAGTCTACGACAAATTGTTGGTTTCAAACAACAGAGCCATCAGTCTAGGGATACAGGCCCCCGATGCAGCTTCCTTGTAACATATACTCAGCGCGGTTACAATATTGAGAAAATGATCATTTTGATGACCTCTATACCTAAGGAGCCCGATACCATAACATAAAGGAGGGTGCATCATCTGCTTACCAGTTAGGCCGGCCCTGAGAGCAATCTTCTCTAAACTTCGATACCCTCAAAAGAATCGTGTTGCGTGATGCTGCATCGTTTCAATTAAACTGCCAACGAAACTGTCGCTGTGTCACTGTGACAGACCCTGTTCAAATATAAAGCTCCAAGCCAGCAACGCGGTCATGTATAAGACAACACTTCATGACAAACTAAACGTCCAAATGGCGACTATCATGTAGAACCAAGCGGGATAGTGTTGCCACCCTCTTGGCTTCGCAAGTGATATTTGTAAACTGTCTTGCCATGGTGTTTCTGCCCATTCCTGTATAACATTTCTCGGTAAATAAAAGTATCATATAAACATCTTATATTTATTTAATAAAAATGCAGTATAGGTGTTTCGTAATCTATATACAGTACTTATTATATTCTCATTATTGCTTAACGCTTCTGGTTGCTGTAAGAATCTCTTCATGACAAACTAAACGTCCAAATGTCGATTATCATGTAGAACCAAGCGGGATAGTGTTGCCACCCTATTGGCTTCGCAAGTGATATTTGTAAACTGTCTTGCCATGGTGTTTCTGTATAACATTTCTCGGTAAATAAAAGTACCGTATAAACCTCTTATATTTATTTAATAAAACTGCAGTATAGGTGTTTCGTAATTTATATACAGTACTTATTATATTCTCATTATTGCTTAACGCTTCTGGTTGCTGTAAGAATATAAAATCAAGATTTAAAATTCAGTTAAACATAAATGCACTTCTGTCGAGAATTGATTACAAAGCTTTGTTTTTAAATTTTATATGTACAATAAATTAAAAATTTTACGAATTATAGAATTATACAAATCTGGGTTAGTAATTTTTATTTTTAAAAAATATTTTTTTAATTCTTTAATGATAATATATGGATTATATATTGTAATAAACAAGAATTAAGCTACTACCACACAGATATTTTTACTCCTGTTTTAACTTAATCTTACTAAAGTAAAAAAGAAAAAAAAAAACTATTCTACCAAAAAATGAAAAATAATGTCGGCCGGATTGGCCGCGTGGAAACGCTTCGGCTTTCCACTCTGGAGGGCCCGGGTTCGAATCTCGGATCCCGGCTTTCCACTCTGAGGACCCGGGTTCGAATCTCGGGTCCCACCCCTTGAAAATATTTATCGTGGGGTCCGGGCCCAGCCTGTCAATCCCCGTCCTCCACAATCCGGCTGACCCAGGGCCCGGGTTCGAATCTCGGATCCCGGCTTTCCACTCTGAGGACCCGGGTTCGAATCTCGGGTCCCACCCCTTGAAAATATTTATCGTGGGGTCCGGGCCCAGCCTGTCAATCCCCGTCCTCCACAATCCGGCTGACCCAGAGGTGGGACCTCGATCCCCTCCTCCACAATCCGGCTGACCCCTCCGCAGGGGTGGGCAGCCTGTGGCAAAAGTGATAATAGAAAGATGGACGAAAGCGGCACCGATTAGAAGATATTTCGAAAAATTTACCTCAGAATTGGTAAACGAACCATGTACCGCTGCCATATTGAACCCGTAAAACGTCACGTGATCATCAACGTAATGAAGAAAACCTGTTATGGTTTTACACCTTGTTTTAAAAGCCAAAAATACGCCGGGAATTGTTCTTACGATTATGTGGGTTATGATTTTATGCTGAAATCCATAAGTTACTTATGCAATTTATAGATTTATATATACATTAATATATTATATATTTGCATTAAGATGTATAATTACATCATCTTGGAAAGTATTCTTGCCAAGAAGTTTGAATATAATTCTTGCGCGACACCTTCAAGATGTATTACAGTAAACACCCGTATAACGT
>AYEL01085878.1:0-116331 GCA_000484575.1 Olivierus martensii
GCCAGATACAGAATATCCCATGAGGATATGGCGGCTTAATCTAACTAACCAAACCAAACCAAACCAAACCAAGGTTCGGTAGTCCATATCTAGCCCATCGATTCTTGTCCTCTACAGGCCAATTAGCTATCCGCAGAAGTGGACAACCTATGGCAGAAGCTATTTTCATCCCACCACTTAGGGTTTCGCTATTTCGAACACTTTTGACCCTTCCCTTTATCATTTTTCGTCATATCAGTTTGACTCCCTTGACCGTGATGTCACAAATTTGAAGATCCTTTCCCTTCTACTTCAAAATTTTCTCAGATTTTACATAAAAATAAAAATATATATAAAATAATGGAAATATGAATTACTTTATATAACACTTTGCTGCATATATTGTATTCTTTAACTTTCCAATAAGCCTTCGAGGGTCGGCCGGATTGGCCGCGTGGAAACGCTTCGGCTTTCCACTCTGGAGGATCCGGGTTCGAGACTCGGGTCCCACCCCTCGAAAATATTTTTCATGGGATCCGGGCCAGCCGTCGATTCCCGTTCTCTACAATCCGGCTGACCCCTCCGCAGGGGTGGGCAGCCTGTGGAAGGGCTTGTTTCGCCCCGCCACTTAGTATTCTACCTGAATGGAAAGTGGCGTCATCTGTTAACAAAAAAAAATAAAATAAAAAATAATATTTATAAAGCGGAATTTTGAAAACAAATTCTAACCAACTATATGACTTTATTGTTTTGGCAATGAATTGAATTTATTGAGCAGAAGTGCACAGTATCGTGTCGATAGAAATAAAAAAATTTTAAATATTTATATTTTATAGAAAACGGTAGTTATTATTTTCCTGGAGTATTATATATCTGATCATCCCAATAAATAATGTCGTTTTTAGCATTTTGGAAGGATATAAAAGATAAAACACTTACTAATTTAATCAAGTATATACAATATACTCCATTTGAATCAATAATACTCATCCAACGTTGTGAAAGCTTTAAAAATTCATGTTTAGACAATACACATGTTTCAACATGTTTGAACAAGTAAAGTATGAAAAAGAGATTACATTTGGGATAACCTGATATTTCAAAAATGTACAAAAAACGAAAAGTTAGTTGATATTAAAATCTATCCGTATCAAAAAAAATAAAAATCTTTAAATTTGAGGAGACAGAGATGAATTGTTGTGCGGGACAAAATGAAAAATTTTTTTTTTTTAATTTTTCGTTATTGACCTTACGTGTGTCAGACGTAACGACTTATGTGAGTAACGAATGAAGAATGTTTTGTAATTTTTACTTTCAGAATACACAGTTGAAAGCATAAATTAAAAAAAAAAAAAAGGGTATATCGAATATGCCGAATGCTACTACAACATTCGTTCTAGACGCAAAAGTTTTATAAGAATAAAATAAATTTTTCTTTTTTTTGTCAGTTATTGTTGTAAAAATATTAGTTCATAACGTACCAGAAGTGGAACCAAATTCAACGTGTGTGCTTCTATCTTTCTGTTTAAATTTGAATTTACAGGTAAGAAAACTGGAATAAATAAGCTCATTATTGGCTGGATTCTGCTTTTCACGGAATTGCCAAATGTGATACCATTCGATAGACCTCATCAAACTGGTCAAAATTTATAATAGAACCATGGACGAAAGCGGCACCGATTAGAAGATATTCTGAAAAATTTACCTCAGAATTGGTAAACGAACCATGTACCGCTGCCATATTGAACGAGAAGTAAAATGTCACGTGGCCATCATCATAAATGAAGAAAACCTGCTATGGTTTTACACCTTGTTTTAAAAGCCAAAAATATGCCGGGAATTGTTCTTAACGATTATGTTGGTTATGATTTTATGCTGAAATCCATAAGTTACTTATGCAATTTATGGGTTTTATATATTATATATACATTAATATATAATATATATTTGCATCAAGATATACTGTATATTACATCATCATGAAAGTGTTCTTTCCAAGAAAATTTGAATATAATTCTTGCGCGACACTTTCAAGATGTATTACAGTAAACACCCGTATAACGTCTCTCCTATAACACGAATTTATACAATGAAATCGCTCTTCTATAACACGAATTTGTGTAATTTTACATCTTGATAGTGTCGGCAAGACATTGTCCCTTTTAAGATGGCGTAGCGCACAGGAATCGATACTTCGTTGTGATAAGTACTTTTTCATATAGCTACTTATCGGTTCGGTTTTCGCGATTGATTTACTACTAGTAATATGACTAAAAATATTATGCCATACTTCGTTGTAATAAGTACTTTTTCATATAGCTACTTATCGGTTCCCAATTGATTATAAACCGATTTACTACTAGTAATATGACTTAAAATATTATGTAAAAATCTCGGATTCCGTGAAAAGCAGAATCTTGCCTCATTATTTACATTTCGACTTTACTAAATCATCGAATTAACCCAATATTTATCAATATACTAATCATATTAAATAATCTAACAACAGTTAATATGGTGCTTACAAAAAGTGTTCAAGTTAACAAAGTAGAAATTGTATGTATTATTACAGTACTTTAACTTCTGTTAATAAATATTTATTTTGTATTTGATTGTTGTTTTATTAACAGTAGGAATTTTGTTAACTGTATTTATTAAGCGAAAAATGATATAAATTATTCCATGCGTATATTTTCTGTAGGATGTGATAATAAACTAACTAAAAAAATCCTTTCATTCGAAAGTTTTGTTTATATATTTTTAATATTAAATTATTATAGGTATATTTTTTAAATTAGTATAAAATGAAACTTTATACTACGCTCGGAAATGGTTCCAACGACTCATTTCCAAGCGTAACATATCTCTCTTAATTAATTTAATTAAAACTTAAAAAATTTCTGTCGACGGAAAAAGTTTTCCGAAATTATGTAAGCTAGAAATTACCTGTTCGTATAAATGAGTGGAAATATATAATACTGTATACAATGATAAAAAAAACATCTCCGACGACGTGTAGGGATCAACAGTAGATATAGAGATAGAGATAGAGATATTGAGAGGATTTTAAAATGGCCTCCGTTATTAGGTTATTACATTACAGCGTCCCCTACGAATTTTGTTTTTTTAGAGGAACTACAATTTTAATTTAATTTTTATTCTTTAATTTTTAAATTATTAATAACAATAAATGATTTTGACTGTCGCAGACATCCAAAGATTAGACCTTTCTAACGATACAGTAATTATAGAAATCATTACAGTGGTTCGACAGAAAATGGGATATCCAGCCAGTCAGCCACGTTTGACTATTAATATATACTAGAAATTACCCGTTCATATAATCTCGTGATTTAATCTAATAATACTGTATATAACGAAAAAAACCTCCAAACTCGTATAGAGAATCGTAAAATGGCATCTATTATTACGTTACAGCATCAATTGCGAATTCTGTCTTTTTAGAGCAGGGGTTCCCAAAGTGCAGCCCGCAAACCCTAGAAATGCGGCCCGTGATACTAGATCATTCGCGATCTTGAATTCATAGAGATAATTTACATTTAAAAACATAATAAATAAATTTTATCATATTATAATTAAAAAGTTCAGTTAAAATAAAAATATATGTATAAAAGTGCTTCCAAATATCTATTGAAAAAGTTTTCTCAATCATGAGTATTAATAAGTCCAAATTGAGATCAAAATTAATGGTGAACATTTACAAGAGGTGTTAAGAATACATTCAACCGACTTAGAACCAAGGGTCAATGATATTGGAACATTTACAAGCTGTGTTAAGGATACATTCAACTGACTTAGAACCAATTTACAAGCGGTGTTAAGAATACGTTCGACCGATTTAGAGCCAAGGCTCAATGATATTAAAAGAAAACAACTGCACAAGTCACACACTTCAGATAGATGATTGAAATGTGTTATTTTAAACAGTTGGTAATAAAAAGTAATTATCGTCATAAATAAAAAACGATTATGTTATAAAATTAGTATAAATCTTTTCCTTGTGTCTAACTTTTCCCCTTGTGTCTAACTTTTTATCGATTTGAATGTATTTTTCCATAACACCTGTCTAACTTTTTATTGATTTGAACATATTTTTCCATAAAACTTTTTTTTTGGCCCACCAAATATTTTGGAATTTACAATTTGGCCCACCTAGCAAAACTTTGGTAATCCCTGTTTTAGAGGAACTACAATTTAAATATAATTTCTATTCTTTAATTTTTAAATTATTAATAGCAACAAATAATTTGGGCTGTCGCAGACATCCAAAAATCGGATCTTTCTAATGATACCCTATTTATAAAAATCGGTGCAATGGTTCGACCGAAAAACGGATGATATCCAGCCCACCAGACACGTTTGACTATTAATATATATAATTAGACAAATAGAATGTTGATATTAGTACAATATACTCCAATTCAGAGGTGAATAGATTATTTATATTTATTTTTAACTTGATAGATAAGCATTTAACAATAAAATTCAGGGATGTGACAAATTCGCGCAGTAATCATCAAAATAATTCATTTTAATGCACTGTTTGCAATTCGTGAATCTTCAGAATATTGATAAAAGTATATCCACGAAAATATAAATTTAAAAACGTAGGAATATATTCATTATTAACATATAGGATTATCTATTCTTTCTTAAAAGATCAATAAGATTCTTTAGATGGAAGTTTGATATGTGGAAAGCTCTTTATCATTGTAACTTCAACCAAAACTTTAAGAATATTTAATTGATTAAATTCTTATAGTTTAGTAGTGAATTTTGCTTCATTTACAGTACATTTAATTAAATTACAAATCAAGAAATTAAAAGATTCAAAACATAATGAAAATATTTATTTAACAGTCCAGCCATCTGTCGACAGCTATCAGAACTATGATTTAATATTTCTTCGGCCATTGTTAGAAAAAAAAAAATTATACTTGTATACAGCTTTCTTAAGAAAAAGTTTAAAGATGATCGATGTATTTAATATTGATAAAAAAAAAAGAATATCAGCGAAAGTTACCACCACCATCTGCAAATGTCATCTTTTAAAGAACGCATGCAAAAAGGAAAAAAAAAATGAAAAGAAAATTTAGATGAAGATAACATCTGCGATCCCAGTGAAAGAAGAATAAAAAAAGAAAAAAATTCTTTCCGTGGCAAATCAGAGTCACGTGGATCCAAGTGGTGGCCCATCTATCTGAGCGACGACAGAGAAATCCCATTTCCTTCAACAAAACGACGAAGTTAGAGGCAAAGCGTGACTGGCAGCGTAACACGTGACATGTCGCGTGTCCCTCCTCACGCCACAATCTCGATCGCCTCTTTTTTTTTTCCTTACTTCCTTCTCTGTGACAGCAGATGGAAAAACTGCCTGACTTTGTTCTCATATATATATATGCTATAATGGAGAAAAATAGCGGAATGGCAATTTTACTGTGGGAGAAAGAAACTCTTTTAATGTATAAACCCGATCTTAGAATTTATGTTTTAATTTATTGAATTATTGCAGATATAAAGATAATTTAAAAGTTGCAACTTTTATGATTTTTATCTCTAATAAAATCGTAAGTTTTCCATATTTATCGTAATAATAATACAAAGAAAACCGACGATTATGGTAAAATATTTAATTTCAAACGTGAAAAAAAAAAAATCGAACTTTTAATGCAAAGAAAACCGACGATTATGGTAAAATATTTAATTTTCAAACGTGAAAAAAAAAAAAATCGAACTTCTGATGCTTTTGGTCCCGTATATTAAACAGTTTCAGGATAAATTATTCAAGAATTTAAAACAAACCTTAGAAAAGTCTCCAACTTTATGCATGGATTGATAAACAAGATAATTTATGGGATGACGTGCAAAACAAACTTTAAGGTTAGAAAAGTCTCCAACTTTATGCATGGATTGATAAACAAGATAATTTATGGGATGACGTGAGAAGGGCTGATGCAATTTGACTTTAGGCACATTTTGTATGCATATAACAAAATAAGCCAAGCGCATAATCTCATTGAAGTATATCGTGCGCCATCAAACAGTCAACAGGTCTGCAAATTTGGCACATCAAACAGATTTGGAGTGTTGTGTGGAAATCACACGCTTACACGTGTCTCCACTTACTCGATATGGGAATCAACCCGCCCACCGCGGCGTTGCTTTAACAGTGACGTCACATCACTGACTCTTTCTATATACCTATATATATATATAGTATATGTGGCTGTAGTTCCAAGCATGCAGATCATAAAATGACAAAAATCCTAAAGCGGAAAGTAAGTAGGTCTACTTTTTTCTGAAAGACCGATACCAAATTGAAATAATCTTACTATATATATAAAAAAAAATTTATTATAGGCTCTGACTGAGAAGAAGAGAAGAGAGAAAATCAATCAAATTTTAGACCAGCTGATCGACTTGGTACCACTGCCATATCCTAAAGGGGAAGTTCAAGTAAGATCAAATTTTCGTCTCCTTAAATTGTTACGATAATACTTGTAGATATTTTAAAAATAATAACAAAATTTTATACATATATACAGTATATTTTTAATTCTAATTTTCGAATTGAATGAATGAAATCAAAAATATTTAGTACACGTGTCGCTAGATGGCATCTATGATTTAATAAAGAAAGAGTTTTATATTCAGAAGAGAAAATTACGATTATTATTGAATATAATATTTAAAAAAAATAGTAGAAAGACTCAAAAAATAAATAAATTTTTTATGTTTTTAAGATATTTTTTCCATTAATTGTGTAGAATAAGTTTTCTATAGCTAAATTTTTATACTGAATTAATTCCTGTGATAAGAATATGAAATTTTGTTTCCAAACTTATAAGTATACGCCAAAATTTGTACAATGTACTTTATTAAAATTATATAAGTCTACTAATAGATTATATAAATTATTAATCGATATAAATTTCATGACGTAAGAACGGATTTTATAAGCCAGTGATTCTCAACCACTGTGCCACGCCGCGAAAAATTAAGAATGAATTGTATGAATCGTATATATTAATAGTGAAAAGATTGGCTGGATATCTCATTTGCAGTCGAACCACTGTACCAAATCCTATAAATAAGATATCGTTAGAAAAATCTAACCTTAGAATTTTTGAGACAGCAAAAATTTTTTGTCGTTATTCATAATTTAAAAATTAATGAATAAAAATTAAATTAAAATTATAGTTTCTCTAAAAAAGACAAAATACTTAGGTGGCGCTATAATTTAATAAAGGCCGCCATTTAATGATCCCGTTGTACGAGTATGTATGTAATCTGAATGCAATAAATAAGAATAAATATAATAATCTGTTAATAAAAATTCGTTGTTAAATCTAAATTATTATTTAAAATATTTAGGTTCCTCAAGAGAAAAAAAAAAAGGTTGAGAACTACTAAACGAATTTCAAACTTAACTTTGCTGGAAAACAGATCCTCAAGAGAAAAAAAAAAGGTTGAGAACTACTAAACGAATTTCAAACTTAACTTTGCTGGAAAACAGATTATTGAATTTATTCATAATAACGAACAAAAAAGAAACCTAGTATGTTGTGTTTTTCTGTATTATTTTACTCTGCCGTTCGTTAGTTGACTTCCTAAAAGTTCTATTGGTTCACATTAGTGTGTTTTCCCACCCAACAGAACGGAAGCAATCTCTGCTTCACGAAATCCGATCCGACATCATTTCCGAACCTTTCAGTTGCGGAAGTCGGAATAGGAAAAAGTAACGTGGCTGTATCGGAGGGAGATCGTTATTTCTATAGAGGAAAAGACGACAAATCGTCTTCTTAATGTTTTTTTTTTATTCTTTTTTCTTTTTCCTTTCAGAAGTATATGGATAAAGCCGGTCTCTTGCAAGTAACCGTTGAATATGTTCGAAAGCTGCATTTGATACATTCACCAGGTATCATTTATCATATTTACTATCCCATTGTTATCCTAATAGTATTTGTGCTATCTTTATGTTTTAATGGCTCCCAATGTGACGCTACCTGCTTCATTTAAATGCGTGATGCCTTCTGGGGCGTAACGCTTCATAAATTTTAAATGTATAGACCTACCATAAGTTAAATCCGCTTTCTCCTTTAAGTTTTAAATTTTTTAACTTTTTTTATTTTTTTACATAAAAATTTAGAATTATTTTCATTAATATTATCATTAATATAGCCCTTATATATAACGTGTTAAAGTAAACTTGAATATATTTCCCATCCAGTTTAGTTGCTCACTATTCGTTAAACATGACTGCAAAAATATAAAAATACTTATAGTTTATAGAAATTATAGTAAATTATTATTTATTTGACGTCATTATCTCTTAAATTAATAAATTTTAAACACTATTTTTAGCCTGGAGCAGTTACCAGAATGGATACTGGACGTGTGCACAAGAAGCAAAGCGCTACATCACCTTACACGGCGACGTAAGGTATCAGAAGTTGGTCAACTACTTAAATAATCGAATGGAAGAACTAAATTTGGTCAATAATGGCCAACCTCAGTGGCCATGCAGCTGTTACTTATGTTTAAACCGTTTGAATCTATATACCGTGTAGTCTAGTGGCACAATTTCAATAAAGGAGAAGAAAAAGGATGATATCTGTTTGAATTTCTGAAACCATAGAAGAAAAAGAAGAAAATAAAACGAGTTATGGAAGGGGTTACGAGTGATTAGTAACAGTAAGGACGTTTAGCAATTTAGTTAAAAGCAGATGCATTATTAATTAGGCAGAAACACGAATCGGTCGAAGTTATCTTCAACTTTAACGAGCTAGTTAATTAGAAATAGTTAGAATAAACGTATAATAAGGAAAATAAATGACACACTATTACAATAATTGCGTTCATATACATAAAGGGGATGTCGGATTGCCATAAAACACCAAAATGATGACCCTCGACTGATTCTAGTCGTAATTGGACGAATTTCGATCAGTGTTTTGGTTTAAAAAGAGGTGTAAATGAGGTGGAATTCGGTTAAAATAGTGACGTGTGATGTTTGGTGGATGATCCGTCTGATTGTTTGATGTTTCGGATGCCAATTAATTCCAGAGTAATTACAGTCTGTGCTGCATTGGCTAATTGGCTCATTTCGACTTGAATAAGTTAGTTGGCCATCGATTGGGTCGAGTTCAATATTTCTATAGGAGTAGTATGACAGTTTCAATATTCCTACAGGAATAGGCATACAGTATTCATCGCTGTATAGTGCAAAATACAAGTTTCTACTTCACGAAGATAAAAATAATCTTAAGATACAACTCGGGCTTTATTTTACATTTTAAATACGATACAGAAAAAAAAAATCCAGTTAGTTTACAAGGAGACAGTTCTTGCATCAAATTGCCATTATCAATAGCCTACTTTTGCAAACGATCACTCTGCAAGCTCGTTTCTCCATCGAGATCTGATGTTAAAGAGGATAAAAACTCTCGTTTGTTGCGACAATACGCCTTTAGATGGCGCTGTTTATTCCATACTGTGTAAACTTTCCACAAATGGCTGCAATCAAGAAACCGCATCTTTAAATAAATTGCCATTAAATCCCTAAATGTCTACATTTAATAAAATAGTAGCATCTTGGGTTGATTAAATTGACTCGTTTTTTTTTCCTAATATAGTTTCAATTGTGTTTATTAGTGATACACTGTTGCATTATTAATGTTTTCTTTGATGAAACCTTAATATTTTTAGTTAATAAATAAATTTAATCTCCAAATTTCACTTTATTAGCTATAAAAACATGGACTTTAATGATAATTTGGAGATATTTTTAGTTCTTTTTTGAAAAAAATTAGGAAGATAATCACAAGATTCATTAACTATCGAATGGATATCTGAAAACATTTTATAGAAATGCATTTTAAGTGGGCATCTTTTATGCCCCTTATCTTGTCTATAATTATCCTTTTTAAAGATACAATCTGTCACACAAAACCCCAAATGCCCATAGGGCGAAAGGGAAACGTTTTTCAATAAAAGGGACCCTTACCGACTTATGTCTTTCAAATGAAGACTTAAGAATTTACTAAACACCGAAGAAGAAAGATTGCAGTGATGATAATGATAATGTCGTTTTGTTGAGGGGAGATATATGTGTGTGTGTGTGTGTGTACTGTATAAGATAGACGATTGATTTTTACCGAATAAAAAATTTCGATAATGTTTACCACATGTCTCCTCATCTATATACGATTTCACTTTGCGAATTGGATAAGTGGAATTTTTTTAAAAAAAACATTAAACGTCTTAAAAAGATAGTTTTAGAGAGGTTAACATGCTGAAAGTTTTCTTGGTTTCTGTGACGTTTAATAAAAAAAAAAATTTAGTGGGTCACTTTAGTAAGGTAGAACTGTCCTTCATCCATATTTAAAAGTTGAAATAATTAAAGATAATTTGCCAAATTTGGGTAATTTTTATGACAACGAACATAATCTTTACGCCCTCGATCAATATTTAACGTTATGGAAATGAGTCCCTTTGAGAGACAGCCGTACAGATGGCACTTGGTTTGGGAAAATTTGGAATAAAAACTTACAATTTTATACCTTTTAACTGCTGTTAGAGTTCTCCATAATATATAATTAGGTAAAATCCCCCAAAAAATGATTTAAAATGTCACTAAGAAAAGCAATGATAGAAGAAAGTAGAACATCTTATATTTTGAAGCGTTTTTTATGCAAGAAAAGCGCTAGTAACAGCATCACCACCGTGCAAGAGATAATTTTATAATATAAAATTTCTTAATATAAATTAATGTAGAAGATTAGTGGCTTCTCTTCTGAAGAATCTAGGATTTAATCTTCATTTTTCGAAAGTTCAAAGGATCCCAGTTTGATCTGTCAATTCGTGTTCTTCATCGTTCTGACTGATTCCATCACGAATCTACTCGACCATGATGTGCATTCCAATGGTCCACAGCTACATTCTACTTGTATAATCCAGAAGGAAGATTTGAAAACGAATAAAATTAATTATAGCAAACTATAATTTTGTCTTATCTATCCTATTATTCCATCTAGTGAATATAATTATTATATCTTCTAAATAAATCTGATTTGTGAAAATTTGATAAAATTAAGAATCATTACACATTAAGACGATTTTTTTCTTAATGTTAACATCTCAGGAACATAGTCACACGATATACCATTTTTATAAATTTGATCAAGATGATTTTGTAAGTAAATCGAATTGCAGAATTCCCTTAGAAACACATTTCGACGATCAAATTTCAGAAGTAGGGAATATTCTTTCCCATGTGGACACATTGTGTGTTACTTTGTTGGCTCCAGAGAGATAGGCATTGCTTGTTATCGCTGTCTCTATCGATAGCACTGTCCTCGACCAAGGTCGCACCCCATTTCCCACATGCTTTGCTTACCCCATTTCTTATCGTTCCTTGCAGAATCCAGTGGCTCGGGGATTGCTTGTCTTTGACTCTCCGCGAACTGATAAGAGCACATAATTAGGTTTAAGTCGAAAAGAAGGAATAAAATATCCGGTTTCAAGTCCAAGTAAAACTGGACGAGAAGAACAAAGAAGGCAGAAAGACGTCTCACATGTCAAACGTATCAGATCGTGTGCATCAACCTTTGTTTTCTCGTACAGATCATATGCCATTTATACTGTTTATTTTTAATTTTCCAAGAGTTTTTCAAGATTTTTTTTATGCATAACTGATGTTTATCATCGAAAAATGAGTTGATTTTAACGCAAATTCTTCTATTTATCATAGAAATTTTCAGTTTAAAACTGGATAATCTATGTGCGAATAAAAACAAATCAACTAATGGATGACAGATGAATCGAGTTAATGGAAAAATGGAAAATATTACTGTCGACAATAGACTTCTTCCACTTTTTCCTTTATTTAATAATTCTTTTGTGTTTTCATTCATATTCAGCTTCGCTTCCAAGCAAACGATCCGTAACGTTACCAAAAAAAAAAAAGAAGAGAGTCTATTTGAGAACACACAATGCCGATTTTGGAAAACCTCTTAAGTGAAGATGTCGCGGAAGAAGGAGGCATCAATCTGTCTTCAAGTTCGTTGGCCCTATAAATAATGTAGTGGACTCTCTTAGATATTAAGATTGATGAGCTGAGGTTTTTCTTCTTGTTCGCTTCTGACACGTGATTAACCTATTGACTGCAAAAGCAAAACGAACATGGAAATGTCACGTGATTTCAATTCGAGGAAATGGCCCGTTAATGGGGGTGTTGTGAGACTCTGCCATTAATCTGCGGTCGGAGGCCGAACTAAATTGCTGTTTAAACAGTTCTCAAGTTTAGATATTTGTACTTTTTAACTGGAAAAACTTGGCCGTGATTAAATTTTAAAGAGAGAAATCCATTTATCTCTTTTCTTTTTCTTTTTTTTTTCTTAAAAGGCGACTCCTCATCTTGACAAGTTCTTGGGTGATTGCACATTCGTTATATCTGTAAGAATTTTTATTGTTTTTATGGAAGAATTCGCGTTAATTCTATTTTATAATGAGTAAAGTTAAAATAAAATTGAAAAATGAGATAAAATAAAATCAAATTTTAGTAAAATTTTCATTCATTTGGCTTTAAATCGAACTGAAAATACAAAGCGAATGCTCTTCCTACTCCATTTTCTTTCGAATTTATTGATTCGTATCTAATTTTTTTTTTTTAAGGTAAATATAGTAATAGTATGACTACATATAAGCAAGAAAATAATTAGAATAAAATCTGCTTTTCTAAGCAAACTATTTAATTTTATAATATAAATAACGCTACGCTTAAGATTCCACAAAAAATGGCAACAGTTGATTGTAAGTTTAATGTTCATAATCTCTTTCGAATTTATTGATTCGTATCTAATTTTTTTTTTAAGGTAAATATAGTAATAGTATGACTACATATAAGCAAAAAAAATTAGAATAAAATCTGCTTTTCTAAGCAAACTATTTAATTTTATAATTATAAATAATGCTACGCTTAAGATTCCACAAAAAATGGCAACAGTTGATTGTAAGTTTAATGTTCATAAATTGATTTTTTTATGGTATAAATATAAAAATCGATCTTATCGGTTCCAAATATAAAGTAGATTTAGTTACTTTTTATTTCTATAAAGTGTGGAAAGGAGATTTTTGTATAAAGTGCAGAGACAAAAAGCACTCAAAAGTGAAAACCACAACGGAGAACAAACTAAGAAAAAAAGAAATCTTTCTCGGGTTTTTACTGTCGGTATTGGAAAAATATGAAATTCAAAAGCTTTCTGCAGAAATGTAGATGCCAAAAAAAAATAAAAATAAGAAAAAATTTCTGCTTCACAATAACCGAATAAAAAAAAAAAAAAAATTGGTTCAGTCAAAGAACATCCAAGGATCGAATTATTGTGAAGGAAAAAAAAAATTCTATTCTACAGTAAAATTACATTTTATCCAGGGATGACGTATTTTAAAGATATAGCACTTGTTGAAGAGAAAGATGTGATACCTTGAAATCTGCTATATCTCTGTTGCACGTAAAGAACTTTAGTTCCGTCGGGTGTCGTCAGATGGAACCACACAAACTTACAAAGCTTACGTAACAATCGGTTTAAAATCAAATAAAAAAACAGTTGAAAAATTTCGTAATAATAAACTGTACAATTTTAATATTTAAATTTAATTATTTTAATAAGATTTTTCATAAATACTTACTTTTATCATATATGCCAAAGTCTTCTTTTCTATTTTCAAGATTTACAGCGTTACTTAGTCTAACGCACAAGTTTTTGGGATAATTTAACCCTTTTATTTTTGGTTCATACTGAAGTTGGCTTAACAAATACTGTACCTTAACTATTGCACTACAATATATATATAAAAAAAAAAACTTTATGGTGCTTTTTATTATTACTTTTTATCATTAAATCACTCTCGTAACAATAGAGGAGTATCGCGATTAAATACTACTGTAGCAATAATATTTTATAGGCCAACTGGTAGGTAGTTCTACGTTTTTTATATGTTAACAAGGTGGCTCATTATTGGGTGGTATTTTTCAATAAGAAAGATGCTTGTTAACTGTTATTGTGAGAAAGAGGGAATAACAAAGCGGTAATGACGTAACAGCCAGGTGACAATTAGAATGTCGAGTGTCCTGCGGGTCCTACACGCGACCTCATTGTCGTATGACTCAACGTAATCCCCTATCATAAGGGTGCATTGTGAGACCACAAAGTGGACAAAATTTGGGCTGCTGAACCCTTTCCAGTGCCAAGAGAAATTTCGAATAAAAAAAAATAATAAATAAATAACGATAAGTATATTATACGTTTTGTTCTTTTAAAAGTGTATATGGGTTTCGTTTAAAATAGAAGAAGAAGAAAAAAAAAATCGAATAAAAGTAATAAAATTTCATACGGTGTAATATAAACTGAGCGAATTTTAGAAAACAATTTGCATAATAAATAGTTAAATAAATAGAAGAAGAAGAAGAAAAAAAAAATCGAATAAAAGTAATAAAATTTTATACGGTGTAATATAAACTGAGCGAATTTTAGAAAACAATTTGCATAATAAATAGTTAAAAGAAGAAGAAAATAAATTGTTTCGCTGAGAAGAAAGTAAGATTTTAATATAGAATTTCTATAAAACGATATTAATTTAATCAAAATTTATACTGAATGGGCATTAACCCTTTAAAGCTAGCAAATCAGCATCGAATACACAAAGCGTCGCGTTGCCCAGACGCATCGCATTGCGTCGCTCGCCTTCTTACTAACATGGTAGTCAGTAGGAGAGAAACGCAATGCGACGCGTCGTGACGCTTTTTGTACTCGATGGGGATTAGCTAGCTTTAAAGGATTAAACTTGTATAAATAATTATAAAAAATGATAGATGCACACATTTCAAGTTAGCATCCTTCCAATTTTGCTCTTCTTCACCTCGAATGCGGGTTTCGTCGTACTGTAATATCACTCTTCTCGAGTGCACATTCACAGCTGTACTCATTTAACCCGAAGCGTTAATGCTGGCTCATGCGAGAAGTAGAAAAGAGAGCGAGTAGCGCACGTTTTCGCTTTCATAAACTGCGACGAGAAGGGATTCCGACCAATAGAAAGAGATTAAAGTTATGACGTATTAGTAAATAAACAGTTAGCGTATACGATAAAAAAAAAGAAAGACATTCATTTGTCACGAACAGAAGACGTCTTAGCCAATAGACGGTCACCAACTTACAGTCTATCCTAAGCTAGTAGTCGGTAGATAGATGGCATGCCATCAATGTGCATCTGCCAATAATTACGAAATTCATGTATGTGTAATAATAGAAAACTGTCCTTTATCGTTTTCATTAAAACTTTATTAAATTATCTCATCTGAATAAGAATGCCTTTCGAGATAAACCTGCCACTAACAGCGATTTTATTACTACTATGTCCATTGTGCTTCTCCCACAGATCGAGACAAGACAAGAGAGGTAAGTAAGGGTCTTTTATCTTTTCTCATTCTGCTGCTGTAAGGCGGATAAGTCCATTGTGTTCTGGCTTTTGAATAATTTTCTTTATTTAAAATACGAGATAAGTTTTGTTATCTTGTAACAACAAGTAGTGTGTACGACGACAGAAGTAGATTTGCACCTCCTTCGGGAAATCAAGTCGTCGTAGAATGAAGCAAATTAACCTTTGTTGTTCGGGATCACTGTATCTTGACGTTTTGATCAAATACTTTAATTTCCTGATTTTTTTTTTACCGTACTGTATGCAGTTTTTCGTATTTATTTTTATATGGAACGTGCTAACTGTGTAAGGGAGCGAGGCTGGTTTTTTGTCAGAAGAAGAGCTATTACTATAGCGATCATCTGTCGATCAAAAAGTAACTGAGAAAGCAATCGAGCCGAATCAGTTACTTTGCGCATTTTAATGAACCAAGTGACGGATTACATTATACGTCACACGTCTATGTACATACTTCAGTTCGTTTCTTATCTACATATATAAATAGAAAAAGGAAAAAAAAAAAGTAGATCGCTTTGGAAATTCGATAAAAAAAAAAAAATGTTGAAAGTATAATTTTGCCGGTGAAAACCATTATATACATTTTAATCTTATTAATCTTTTCGAATGATTCGCTATATTTCTGCTTGTTTAACTAATTTATAACTATCTTCGCTCATAACGAAGGAATTTCCTCAAAGAGGGAAGAAATGGGCGAAGTTGACAGATGACGCAAACGTGACGGAACTCGGAACAAAGCTTTGATATATCGAAACGATCAAATGGAACTAAAAATCTGGTCCAAAGTTAAGCTTATCTATGTGCAAAACTTAATCCGACTATTTTTTTTCCTTCAGAAGTAAGATTGCCATTTCGCGATTCGATTATCCAAGATTTTAAAATGTCTCTCCACCATATTGTTCTTCTTTTTTTCTTTTAGTTTCTTCTGTTAACATACTGGTCTGAAGTGTAATATTTAAATTCTTCTATATTAATTATAAAGTTAACGATTCCATAAATTATTCTCCTGCACTTTTATGATCTCTCTTATCGGCTTTATGTGCAAGAAGCCCTTTAACAGTCGAATCCAGTAAGCTCAATAGGGTAATAGACTATTAATAGATTCACAGTGAACTTAAATGTATCATAAATAAAGACTTACCAGATTTTATTGGATTCTATCAGAAATTTTTATCAGTTCATAATTTTGCTCAAATTTTTCAAAAATGTTATACGCCGAAAACGCGATTAAATCGATAAAAAGAAAATCGAATATTTGTCATTTATCAACACTCTTATATCGTTTGCAGATTAATGCAATTTGTTGCCCATATATATTTTGGATTATTTTTACCCTTACTTCTATCAATTAAAGCAAAACTGTTTTGCAAAACTTGTGGAAGTAATTAATCAAAAATATGCAGGAAATCCTCCTACGAATTATTAAACATAAAATTAAACGGGGTTGTAATTTATCACATACGATCATTGCGTATCAATTTTAACAATTTGTGGTTTATTCAATGGCTCGAAACAAAACGATTGTTGCACACTTTGCCAACATGTGCTCACGGACATTTAACTAAATGTCCATTGACCCACCGCCGACATTTGTCCTATAATTTGCCCTGCTACTTTCTCTCGCTAATCCAATTGTAATGCTTTCACCATAATTGTTTACCAGAGAAATGAAAGGAGCAGTTGACATCTATGCCAAAGTTGCTGCTGCTGCTATCCACTCCACTCCACTTTTCTTTTTTGATGTATGCATTTTGTTCGGTCGATAATTTTAACTTAATCTGAATCTATTTTTCTGAATATTTTTTGATAAAAAACAAAAATATATATATATTGAAAGAGTAAGTTTACTTAAAAGTTCGTTGAGTAGCATAATAAGGAAGTAAAAAGAATCCTCTGACTATAAAATTGGAGGTCTTGAGAGCAAAATTAAATTATTAAAATTTCCATGAAGGATAATAATTCAGAAGTTAACTTAATTCATAATTATTTTTCTAGATAACTAAATTAGTTACGTTCTTGCACTTACCACAGCGTGCTTAACTTTACTTTAGAAATATTTATTTTTAATAAGGTTTTATTTTCGTGAATCTATTCAAATATTAAGAGAGTTTATCGGTTGTCACGTATATAATATTGAGACTTTTCCCCCCTTTTGTTATTTTCGTGAATCTTCCAAATATTAAGAGAGTTTATCGGTTGTCACGTATATAATATTGAGACTTTTCCCCCCTTTTCCTCCCAGGCTTTCCTTTGACAGACACACACACACACACACACACAAGAGAGAGAGAGAGAGCTATAAACTTATCGAAACGATAAGGATAAATGAGCCTTTGACAAAATTACATCACGTATTCCCAAATTTAAAAACGTGAGATTACGTGACATAACAGGCCAGAAACCAAGAAAAATTGCAGTCGTTGCATTAAAGTAAAATATATATAGACTTTTTAAATTTCTTATGCAGAGTATCGATCTCAACCAGATTGATTTTTTTTTTCTGACTTTGCAATCTTAGAAATATTGCAAAATATCTTAGAAATCTTGTAAAAAATCTTAGAAATCTTGCATATTTTTTTAAAGATTAAGGCGCAATTTATAATTTTCCAAATTGTTAAAATAGTAATGTATAAGGTGAGAGTGCGAGTCGAGAAGAGAGAGAATTCGTGCCACTTGACAAACAATTATAAATTTTGCTGGGAGTTCTTCTGGGAGATGCACACATTCTCATTAGTCATAAATAAAATTATTTCACCATTTAGAGAAGTGTTGTTGCTGGCCGTGCTTTACTTACACGCAATGTCGACTCGGACGAATTTGTCACCTTCGAAGTCGGTAATAATTGCATTTTCGGACAATAACACCTTTGTCGTGATTGCGGTACGTGAGGCGCTGTTTATAACTGTCACGGAAAATGCGACCTTATATATCACGTTTATGGATCTCCTATATAATAATTTAGTAAATGGTTGGAATTATTCATTCGGAACAGCGTGAACTTCTTCTACAGTAAGATTTTTAAGAGTTTGTTCTGGTTAAGCACGAAAATAATGATTTTCAGCATGGATGGGAATGTTTTAAAGTCGTTTAATATGTTTCTGAGGATCTACAGTCTATTTTATAACCAAAAAAAATCCACTTAAAATTGGATTTTAAAACGAATTTAAACAGAAAATTGTTTTCATGTATAAATTTTTAATATTTTTATGAACTGGACTAAAAAGTAGCTATGGTGTGTGTGATAAACTGTGTTTTCAACGGGAAAAAAGGGAGTAAATATTTATAACAACTTCAATATTATATAATAGATGAAACGAACAGTTAAATTTAATGAAACCTCCAAACGCAAGAGGTATTTCTTTTCCCTTTTCCCCCAAGAATTCGTTAAAATTTGAACAGAGAGGGGGGAAACAACTGTTCAACTTCAAAATTAATATCTTCCTGTTGGTTATATTCGCAAGGGAACTATATTGCAAGGAAACAAAATATCTTTCAACCGGCTCTACTTCACTTTCCCACGAATCTTGTTTACCAAAACATGGAAAAACGAAAGCATAAACGTTCGTATCTTCTCGTCATAAATCGAATTATATAAAAATATCTAAAAGATTAGAGAAAATAATCAGTAATATGCAAAGTTTCCATTAAATTTCTTTGCTAAAAAAAAAAAAAAAAAGAGAGAGTAAGAAAAAGAGAGTGAGGTTGAACTCTGTGCGGTCGTGAGCCGATCTAAGAGGAGAGAGTAAGAAAAAGAGAGTGAGGTTGAACTCTGTGCGGTCGTGAGGTGAAGCATAATGTGCTGAAGATTATGTGCTTTCTCGAGTGTCTGGTCACGATAACGAGTCACGGTTATTCTAAATATTTTTCTCTTCTTCACGGTTTGTAAAAATGGCTACAAATTAATTCTTCTTCTTCTTATTTTTTTTTTAATGTATTATCTTAAAAAATTATCCGTGATTTTCATATTAATAATTATAATTATGGTGCAATGCATTTTTGGAAAATGCAGTTGCCAGAAACTAGTAGTAGTATCCATGGAAAAAATAATAATTTATCCATAATTTTATAATATTTATGCTCTATTCCCCCTCCAAAAAAAAAGAAATTACGCTCGAAAACAATTTTTATTCAATATTTTTATGAGTAGAGGAATAGAGGATGGCTAGATAAAGAAACATTTTTATCCAAAAAATAAGAGAAGTTTATAACTTTTTAATAATATAAAATTGTCTGATAAATTATTTTGCTCGTTATAAATCGCAATATTTTCCTTTGTGCTTACGTTGAAATGGGGGATGCTAAGAGGAAAACAAAAAAAAAAAAAAAAAAAAAAAAAAAAAAAAAAAAAAAAAAAAAAAAAAAAAAAAAGATGCTAAGAGGAAAACAAAAAAAAAAAAAAAATAAGAGGGAAAGAGAAAGAGATATGCAGACATTTTGACAGGATAAAAAGAATGATAAAGCGGTTTAACTTCTTACGATGATAATTGATTGTCTGATATTGATATGTTTGTTATTTTTTTTTTTTTTAAAAAAGCAAAAGTGAAAGAGTGAAATTTCATTCTCTCCACGTCAAGCATGCAAGTTAGCGCGACTCTCATCCTTGAGAGTTCTTCAGGTGGAGCGAAGTGAAGATTTCAATTACTTTTCCTTTAATAAATATACAGTAATTTCATCTTAGTAACGCTCCTTACGAAAGAAAGAAAGAGCTAATTTTCATAATTTATTATTAAAATATTTTAAGACCATTCTAATAATTTCTGTAGATTTTTTTTATGTAGTTTAGAAATTAGCTATATAATGATATTAAAAGCCCCCTTAATTAAGGATTTTTTCTCAATTTTGGCTTCGAAACCCTTTTTGTTTTTTTTTTTAATCGAAAGACTTATTAAAGTTAATTACACACCACTTTAAAATCTATAAATCAGCGTAATTTTTTCTTATTTTTTGGGGGCCATAAACAAAAACTATTTTGGTTTTTTTTTTCGTAAAGCTAACAAGGAGATTTGATCAGATGGCTATCAATTCAAAGATAAAAAAGGGCAGGGTTACAAATTAATCAGAGACGTGATGGAGCGCGTCTAGGATAGCCTTTGGGCCACAGAATGTATACCTGGCATCTTGGTATTAATGAAGTAGATCACATTAACGAGGTGCAGCCACCAAGTTTCAGCTTTAGTAAATGGTATTTATTTATTCCTTCCTATAATCTGGCCTTGTACAGTAGGCCTCATATGACACTGGTTCTCATTAATCTTGCGTAAAGGGCCTCTTTCATTACACTTCCAAGTTTTTTTTTTCTTCTAGTTAAAATTGATTGGAAATAATTCTGATACACTTATCGATGGTTTTAAGTCATCTAAAGAGTTAGTTAAGCACTGGTTTTAGGGTTTTTTTTTTGCTACTTAAGCATTAAATAATCATATATACAGGGTCCGCCATTGAATCGCGCGATTTTTAAATGTTAGTTTGTTACCCGACTCGCTGGCGGACTCTGTATATAATAGGGAAACATGGCTGGCTAGCTAGATATCCCTTTTTTTGCAGTCGAACTACTGTACCGGTTCCTATAAGCAGAGTATCATTAGAAAGATCTAATCCTTGGATTTTTGCGACAACCAATAATAATTTCAAAAATTAAAGAATAAAAATTAAATTAAAATTGTAGTTCCTCTAAAAAAAAACAAAATTCGCAGGAGGCGCTTTAACGTAATAATGTCTGCCGTCTAATGATTTTCTTATAGGCATTCGTAGGAGTTTTTTTTTAATGATAGTTCAAGGTTATAAGATTAAATCACATGTTTTCCGCTCATTTATATCAGCGGTATTGTCTAGTTATACTTTAAATGAGAACCCATATGGCTAAAAGTAAAGGCGTTACTCTCGAATTCCATACTGTTTTGGTTCCATTATTTTTTTCACGAATTCTAAATTCTCTTCTTTGATACAGTTAAGTTACGATTTGCATTAAAAAACGTTTCGTTCCTTTAATTCATCAGCATAAAAACTTGTAACTTTAGAACATTATCAACTTAGAACATACAGTAATACGTGATAGATGTAAGCGAGATAAGACCCAGACTTTGCTCCTTCTTTACCTTTCATTTTCTATCATTAAGCTGTCATGTAAAGAATAATCAATCCAGCCTTCTCTTATACATCAGCCGACGAAAAACAAACAAGGAAATTGGACTTGTTTAAAAGTAACTCGTTACTGATGCTTGGGTGGACCTCATAATTGGTAACCCGGATGTAGAGGGTGATGCTAACCTTTTAACTTCATCCTCGCCAGGTAAATTACCGTTTCTACTTTTGATGGTGTAACGCCCATGGGGTTGCTCCACTATTTTTTTTTTTTTAATGTTTTATTATTATTATGCTCCCCTTTCTTTCTCAAAGAAATATGCTGATTAAATGGACAGTTTTTGGTAATTTTAATAATTATGCAAAAACACGAACCGGCAGATTTATCAAAATTGGAGTTATTTCTGCACGCTTCTTATTCGTGCACAACTTTTAGACTTGTTTTGGACGTTTCTCTATAAGAATGACATTAATTTTAAGGTATATTTTATGATTTTTGCTGTCTGTTAAGTTAGCTGTTAATTTGTTATTTTTAACACGAAAAAAATTAGAAAAAAGTTTTCGGCTTGAACTCGGAGTCGATCACAAGTTTATCCGAGGATGTGAAATGACCTCTAAACATTGCTATTTGTCAGCCGGTACACTGAACTAGGCATGTGACTGCAGCAATAATTCATTGCTGGGTGTGTGGTTAAGCCACGTGACAATAGCTTTACGATGTTGGGGGTGGCGAGGCGGATCGTCTGATGCCAAGTAAGAGATTGCACTTTTCTCTTTTCAAATGTCCGAAAAACCTGCTTTTCTTCTAATAACTTTCATATATTGCACTGCAGCAATGTTTGCAGAATTTATATAGAAAGTTAATTTACTGCACAGTTTATTTAAGAAATCAATAATCTTAAAATTGAGACGTTCCTCAGATCTTATTTGTTTTTTTTTTTTTTTCGAAATTTTTGCATCCTGAATAATGATATTTTCAATTATATGTTAAGAGTTATCAGAATTTTAATGCATGGGAAATTCTTCTATGAAAATAGAAAGATTTGAAGATAAAATTCGAGATACTGATAGATCTAAAATGGTTTTCCATTTTTATCCGCTTTATATCATGGAAAATCATTGTAGAACACACAAAATTACTTACCAACACTTATATAAAATCATCGGATGGCGGCCATTATTAAGTTATAGCGCCACCTTCAAATTTTGTCTTTTTTAGAAGAATTACAAATTTAATTTAATTTTTAAATTATTAATGACCAAAAATTTTGGCTATCGCAGAAATGCAAGGATTACAACTTTCTAATGATACTCTGCTTATATTAATTTGACTGCAGAAGGGATATCTAGTCAGCCAGCCACGTTTCCCTATTTAACCACTGTAGAAAATCCTTTCTAATAAAGTGGAAAGTGCAAATCGTCCATTTTATAACTGCTCTAGATGCAATATATATATATATTTATATACACCTGTTTAATTAAAAGGAATAAAATATCGTATTTACAACCCAAAAAGGCAATATCCGGCAATCTTTCCTCTCGAAATGATGTAAAAATTTCAACAGCTATGAAGAGTCGTCTTCTACTTGGGAACACTTAGATGGTTTTATTGCTTGGCTGCAGGCTGAAAGATGAAGGTTGGTTGAACAACATCATCATTCTTTCTCTTCAATTTATCTCACTCCTTTCGTAATAAATATTTACCTGCGGGACACTTTCAATTATGATCATCTCAACTGTTCTTTCCAGTTAGTCTCTTATTTAACGGTTGGAATTTATGGTGGAAAATATTTACAAATAAAAAATTTCTTTTTTAATAAAATTTTCGCCCGATAAACTCCGACGAAAATATTTAATTTAACAATTTTTATTGTGCTATTTTAGGAATTTATGGTGGAAAATATTTACAAATAAAAAATTTCTTTTTTGATAAATTTTTCGCCCGATAAACTCCGACGAAAATATTTAATTTAACAATTTTTATTGTGCTATTTTAGTGCTCTGGGCCGTTTCAAATTACTAAAATAAAAATGTTTTTAAGTCGAGCGTAGTGTCTATTATTAAAACAAATTATTTTACGTGCAAAGTATAACGATATTCTCTCTTTCTCTCTCCATTTTTAAGACGTAAATACAGTTTTTTTTTATATTATAAAAAGTTAAATTGTTAGAAGAAAAAACAACTTTTCGGGGAAATTAGAAAATAACAATAAAATTCATTTCTTTTATAACAAATAATACTTTTTTTTCACATCTTTAGAAATGGCGGAACTAATTATCTCTTGAATTCCTTTACTTTTGTTGTAACTTTTCCTTTTGTAGTCGATACGAATGAGGGGGGGGAAAAAATCAAAATTTTCTGTCCCGAAAAAAAGTTTTTATTTTCTTTCTTGCTTAGTTTTCATTCAAAATTGTGATAAATATATTAAAAAAAAAAAAATCAAAATTTTCTGTCCCGAAAAAAGTTTTTATTTTCTTTCTTGCTTAGTTTTCATTCAAAATTGTGATAAATATATTATTATTATTTTTTTCTTTCTAGTTTCATAATGATAATTTATCTAGTTTTTAATCTATCATTCGTAAAAAGTATCCATTTGCAAACAGTGCAGAAAGTAAAATGCATTTTATTCTGAATATTTGTGTGTGTCTGGACGTGATTTGTAATGGCTTTTAACCTTAAGAAGGTCTATAATTTATGTAAAGTGTGCCTCTTAAAACTTGATTCGGGATTATTTGTAAGGTTGCTAGCACTCGAAACGTTATTATGTTATCACCTAGAAGCCACACCTCGGTAAAAAGGGGCAGAAATATTCCTTTCAATCAAGAGCGGCAGCGACTCCTTTTAACGGTTCTTCTCGTTCCTAAAAGACAAACGGAAACTATTAAAACTGATGGATAGATAATGGAGGAAAGTTCGCACTTACTTTATGACTCGAGATTATCAGTTTACAGCAAGCATTTTACTCCCTTCTCTGCTTTCTGACAGTTAAGAGGCCCGATTGACACCCCGAGGAAAGTGACAATTACTTACCTTGTCGTGTTGCTTTTAATTTAGTCGAATTGAATCCAATCGGTTGACATTTTCGGCACTTAGATTATTGAAATAAAACTTTTAACACCCTCTAAAGAATTTAAAAGGAATCAGGAGTACATTTTCTATTTTAAATTGGTTTTTTTCGCTTTTTAAAGATGGCAACGAAGTTTATGAATCTCAAAAAATCAAGTATTTTCAGGTTTATTTAATTAAATTTTGCATAAATATTATAACTAAGTTAATAAATCTTTCTTCGTATGGTTATTTTACTAACAGAACATTGAACGGAAACATTTTTAAAAAAGATCTTTATGAGATGAATGGTCGATATAAAGTCATGGAATTCTCTTTGCGTTTGGAGGCCAAAATGTCATCCGCATCTAGCGACAGGATATAAGATGACAAATAGAGATGGCTTTGTCCTCGTGTCATTACTGTCTCTCCCTGATGTCTGCTTGTAGCCACTAAAACTGTACACTCCCCCTCCTGGCTGTACTTAACTGCGCTGCACGGACCTGATCCGACTGATAATGTATTGTCTTTTCCTGAAACTGTCAGACTTCCGAAATTTTCTTCCACCACAAATTGTCCACTGATTCGACTTGTCAAATTGTGTCATCCACAGAAGTATGATGGCGGACGAGAGATGCTTCTACTAAACTTTTATTACAGCATTGACCTAATTCCGGTTGTCTCTTATTGTTTTGCTCGGATTCTCGGTAATGGAAATAACATCCAGAACAAGTTAAATCCATTATATTTTTTGGACCTAATTTTTAAAGATTGTCACCTTTCTTTCCCGAGAAACTTTACATCGATTATAGTAACCACACTTACGCGTACGTTGAACGGGATTCTTTGTTCGTAATTTATGCACCAAAATCACGCATAAGATGAAGTTTTAGTACCAATTTTTAGTTTTCTTAACCAGCAATTTTAATAATTAATAATAATAGTTTAAATCATCATTACGTGCCATAATCCCAATCTTCCTCCTCCCATATAACGCCATTTTTTTTCCTTTTTTTTAATGCGGTTCGAGAACAGGAATGAACCATTAGCGGTTTCTATTAGAAAGATAGAAGCTAATGGACTTCAATTCTCACTTTGTTAACGCATTGGGTTATCTCTTGCAGGTTATCAGAGAGAGCACCTCGGGCTGTACTTCATCTACGAAATGTGCTATTGGTTACGACCTGTGTAAATACTGCTTAACTAATTAGCGAATTTGCCTTTTTCATCCTATTTTTTTATATTTTTTTTTTTAAGTTTGTGTTGACACAAGAAGAAAGAGAAAATATATCTCCCATTTTAATTAAAATTCGTGTGTGGTTTTCCTTTTAAAAATAATCTTATCGTTTAATTCGCGATAGAAATCGTAGATAATATCGATTCGAAAATGATAATTAATTATTTTCGAAAGGATAATTAGTCATCCGAAGATGGTTAACTAGCTTAAAACAGAAAACAAAGACCGGATACGTCCAGCATTATTTCTTAAAAGAAAAAAAAAAAATGTGCAATATAATCAGTCATCATCAGCGCAATTTTGGGTATTTATGCAACTGTAATCGAATTAATCGATTTTTATCATCTAGATCCGTGGTGCGCACTCTCCACAGGGGGCAATTTGACTTTTTAAAGGGGGATATTCGAGAATGAGTGTTTAATAGTGAATTCTTTGCATTTCTTACGGTTCTAGGGATCTCATGAACAGTATATAAATATATACTGTGACATACAGATTTTTAAAATTAAAATCAGTGTGTACACGGCAGTTTTGAAATTTTATTTGCTGTTTTTCATATCAATTCATATTATTATAACTATTTATCAATTTTCTAGTGACTTCTTCCTCAGTACTTCAATTATCCTTTCTTTCGTTCTTTTATTTTTATCTTTCACGGATGCCATGTTCTTTGGAAGCTTGTTTAGACCAAGTTAATATCCTTTTAAGCTTTCTCCACGTGAACAGGAGTTCACTTTTTGAATAATAAAAATTATACGTCACAAGGGAGCATCAGGATTTTAGAGATGCTTAAGTGAGGCATGGTCAGAAAAGAATGGGAACCACTGATCTAGATAATTTTATAGAATCTTAAAATGTTATTTCTTTTTAAAAAAATATTGTTTAAGTTTAAGTAAACAGTTTAAACGATTAACTGAAGTGATTTTCTTAAACGTTATCTCGAAGAATTTAAAAAAAAAAAAAAAGTGGAATTTTATCATTTTATCTGTTTATTATGTAAAGATTGGATTACGCGCAAAATATCTGTTGTTTTTAAGAGATAACTTTCATGATTTATTATTTTTAGTCGAACACGAAGTATTTTAGGATAATATCAGTGTTTTTTCTTTTAAAAAAAGGGGTCTTACGCTGAGATAATCTTTAAGAGGCTTCAACTGTTTACAGATAAAAATGCTATTTTTGGTTAAAAGAAACCCTATCCTGTATTTTCACGGAATTACTTCTTTAAATAAAGCAAAACTTATGATTTCTATTTTAGAATAAAGAAAAATTGAATCATCTCACTCACTCACTCTTTTTTTTTTCCTCTATTCTATACTGTGTATATATATATTTTAAATTCTTCCCTCAATTTCTCTCCATAAAAATTTTTGAATTGTTTAAATCTATAAAAAATTCTTTATGTTATAGTATATACTTTAATTGCTCTCATTAATTTGCATTAAAATTTTATTATTTTATTCGAAATTTAATTAAAAAAATAAAAATGTGTGCAGTAATAATTTTTATAAACTTTTGTTACTGCCGCCATCTAGCGAAACGACTCTTAAAGTTCTCTAATTATTTTGAAGATATTTTTTAATAATTTTTCCATATATCGCATATGGAAATGTAATTTTGTTTATAAAAACTTGTTGCATAAATTAATTAGATGTAGATACATTTAAATATAATTCCTACAGAAAAATATTTGTCGTTTGTTGTGTCGCACACGCTTTTGCAGTCGATCTCCTCCTCTACCAAAAATCGATTTGTGCTAAGTTAAATTAGGCAAAATTAACGGAGATAACTGACTCATCTTCATTTATTAATCTCCCTTTCACTTATTGTTAGATTAATTACAAATTAAGTAAATGTTTGTCAAAACTTATGTTTAGTTTGACGCTTTTAAACCGCTTGTTTGATGATCTGTTTTAAACTAAATATATATTGTTTTAATTCGATTTCAGCGTGTTTTCCTTTCCTCCTGTGCTTAATTGTGTTTAATGTGAAACTTGTTAAAATAAAAAAGCAATTAATATATATATATATATAATTTTATATTTGTTTAAATGTCAAAAGATGAACTAATATGAAAACGGAGTTTCGAGCAATTTTGGAATGGATTTTCTTAATAAAGAAAGTTAATGAAGTGTTTATAAATTCAGTGAAACTGTAAACGACCATCTTACTTTACTGTCAACTCTGTCCAATCTATCTACGAACACACATAAAATCATCGGATGGCAGCCATTATTAAGTTACAGCGCCACATGCAAATTTCCATTTTTTAGAAGAATTACAATTTTAATTTAATTTTTATTCCTTAATTTTTAAATTATTAATAACCACAAAAAATTTTGGCTGTCGCAGAAATCCAAAAATTAGATCTTTCTAATGATACCATACTTATAGGAATTGGTATAATAGTTCGATTGCAAAAGGGATATCCAGCCAGCCAGCCACGTTTCCTTATTAATATCTTTAATTCCTTTTTACGTATATAGTATTTTATAATTTTGACTTTTATCAATATTTTATTGCATCTTTCTCTTGTATCTTTGGCATATAGCTTCATACTATTGATATGCATTTATTAACTGAAACAATCTATAATATACTATGTAGGGGACTCCTTTGCCATAGCCAGGCTAAGGAGTCCCCTATACAGAAACGAATAACTTATATAACCTAATTCTGAGAGAAAAATCATTACCACAATAACAAGACTTAGAATGTGGCATTTTAAAGACACTAGAATTGAGAAAGATGGAAGCAAAAAGTTTGGTCCATGCAGAAATTGTAATGATGTCCAACTAACTGCACAACATATTTTTATTTCTCCAGCTATGGCATTATAACTCAAAACAGGTTTAAACCAGACCTAGACCTCTACACAAGAGCACCAGAATTGGCAGAATTTGTCCTCAAAAGTACACAGCCAAATATGATCATCTCCATGGACGACAGCAATAACAACTAAAATAATTTTATTCTATGATAAACTATTAATCTTTTTATTATTAATCCATATTTCCAGCAATCTTACTCGAAATTTTGGCTTTGATCTCAGGATTAGAATCATGACTTTGATAATTTGGGCTTGGGATCCAAAAAATCAGGATCATTTGGATTATTCCTACGCTACTTTTTAATGGTTAAATCAAGCTATCAAGCTGAAAACAGCTTAATACTTTTTTTTTTTAATTTTTATAAAAAAATTATTATTCTTGGTAATATTTTTGAAAAGATTTTATAAATTTTGAGCGGAGCCGATATAGTATAACTATTTTTAAATGACTACAGCAACTGATAAAAGTCAAAAAAATTGATTCTTTGTAGAGTATATTATCCAGTTCACTTTTATGCTATTGGGCGGAGTCTTAATCGGCTTCTGTAAAATGGAGGGAGAGAGAATTGAGGGCATGTTTAGGTTCTCGACCCCGAGGAATTGTTTGTATAGCCCCGCAGAGAAGGAGGGGGTGTAAAGGTAGAACACAACGCGATAAATAACCCCGACGATTCGGGATGTCCGAGCACCAAGTGAAAGATTTATTAAGAAAAATTTCTTTGAAGGTGCTTAGGGCGCCTTTTCCCTTTACATCAAGATGGAAATGAGAAAACTTTTTTCTTTCTTTTTTTTTTTCTCCCCTATTTCTCTCTGCACGAAAGCGATCTCGAACCCCGCATCAAATCGGCAAATATAATTCTGATATCCAATCTCGGCCTGGATATTGCTTCTCCTTTGTTATCGAACATTCTAATCTTACATGATACATTTTTCGTTCTTGACGTATCCCTTTCAGATTAAAATCTTTTTCTGATGTGCCCTCCTCTTCTCCCATTCTTCTCTTTTCCCCGACATTATAGAATTCAAGAAAAAAAAAAATAAAATAAAATGTGAGCGCGTCACCATTTAATGATTTACAAGACTCATATATCACAATATTTTTAAGTTTCCATCGTTGATCTAGAATGGCAATACCGTTTAACTCTTCAACCTTTGAAAAAGATGGCTCCGGTCAAAGTTGTAACTTATCTTAGAGAATGGTATAAAGAAGATATATCAATAAGTAACTTCCAGCATTTGTAAATTAGAAGGTATCAGTTCTTTAACAGGTACAAATAACACTAGAAAACTATAAGATAAGCGGAAAAGAGGAGTAACAAATAGTTCTCTCCGTGTTTTTATTGGCATCTGGACAGCTTTAAAAACTCTGAAACAAATTTATTTGACAGAAATAAGAAGAGGGCCATACGATACAGTACGACCCATTAAGAGGTTTTATTTTGCAAAATAAATTATCTTTAATTTAGCTTATTATTGTCGTGAAGGGTAGATAAATAATTTTTTTTTTTTTTTTGATAAAGAGAGTCTGTGGAGAGTTCGGTGTATTGCAGGTGAAGCCAAACTTATTGGCATTTTTTTTATCAATACATTAGTTATTTTACTCTTCCTCAGCGTAATCCAGAAAAATTATAGCCTGGGAACTCTTGAAATTTGTAGAAAAAAAACGCGACTCCTCCTCAGCGTAATCCAGAAAAATTATAGCCTGGGAACTCTTGAAATTTGTAGAAAAAAAAAAATTATTCATGGACTCTTCCTTGACAGTAAAATATTCATGTTTTTAAATTAAAAAAAAAATGCAAAAATTTTACATTTTAAGAACAATAAAGTAATATTTTCATGTTTTTTTTTTTTTTGTTTTCACTTATGCATTTGTTTGATGTATAAAAGAATAGAAGATATTTTAGAGCTCGAAATCGAGTGCCGCTTCTACTAGATCGAAGATAAGACACGAGCGCTTTAAGAGTTTAGACCGGGCTATAAATTATCCTGTGTTTACCGAGCGGCCCCTATTCATTGACAGGCCGGTCACGTGACAATAAACATAACCCTGTTTTGGGTCGACGTCGATCGACTTTCGCTGGTGTTGAGGGAACCAAAACAGATTCTGCTGAATAATGCTTTGAAGAATCGTCGATGTTTGAATATAAATAAAAGGCCTTTCGACAACCTTTAACCTTTAAAGTGTTTGCTACCAGTAAGAGGCCCTTTCTGAACTAAATTCTATTCATGTTTTTGGTACTAATGAACTGACATACTAGTGGATACAACTAGAGTTTTTAATGGTCTTTGTTTTGCAGTTCGTGCTCTTGTTACTTTTTTTAGAGCAATTATAACGATAATGATAACTGCTATAACTTAATAACAATGCGGCAACTTTCGATACGAAGTGTATAATTATAAAAACATGCCAATAAATTTTAAAGATCCTATATTTAATGTCACACAAACTTTTTCGTTAAAAGAATTTTTGCATTTTGAATGGCCATCTAAAGTAGTTTCGAGATACGTAGAGGAGTCGTTCACTTGTACTGTTACTTATCGTCCTTTTTATATATAAACAATCACTTAAAAAGTGGTAACTCGAGAATTGTAGGTACTTTATCATGCCGCACATCTGAAAATCCCGAGGCACTTTTAATGCTTTAATCAGCCCTTTCTAAATTTAGATCTGTAAGTTGTCATAAAGATACGCTCGAAATTAGAATTATGAAGCTGCAGATAGAAAAGATAGACGGTGACAATATCGTAAACATGACAAATTCTTATTCCAGCATTACAGAGAGAAGAATGGTTGCTTACATACAATTATTTAGAGGGTTTCCCCTCTGGAAGGACGGCTTTCAGGACAGGTGCAGCTTTTATCAGAAGGCCTCATCTCGCTAAGTTATAAGGACGGAAGGAGAGTGTGACAGTTCCCATGGTTATCTCTGTGTGGCTTTACCTCCCACGTGTAGGACTATAATATTCTTATTTCTTGGAAGTCCTCATATTGACAGCCATAAGCGTTTCTTTCTTGACAGGCGTAGACATCTACCAACTGCCCCCGATTAAATGTGAAGTTTTGATTTTTTTACTGCTTCTACGCTTTTTTTTTTTTTTTTTTTTTTTTTTTTTTTTTTTTTTTTTTTTTTTTTTCTTTTTTTTTTTTTTTTTTTTTTCTTTTTGGAAATCAAGGATTTACACAGAAACCTATTTTTCAACTATCGTACAAATCAGGAATTTCATACGATTAAAACTTTTACAAAAAAAAAATGCAAAAATCTGTAGCGTGTATCAGAATCTTCAACATCATCAACGAGCAAGTTATATACAAAAATTCTCGAAATTTAAGAGGCATAAAAATTAAATTTTAAGATTATGAAGTTTCCTTCCGATAATTCTTTCGCTCTAATTCAATATTTTGAAACATTTAATATCCTCTTCACTAGGGGAGGGAGGAGAAGAGCTGACAAGTTATAAGAGCGCCTCTTCGGGGCTGTTTCCATGATAATACAATCCAATATCGCTGTGTAGGCATTTAACCGCAAAATATGAACCATTTTTGCTTTACCGGATATGAATACCAGAGCAACCTTTTAATATAAAAAAAAGAAAAAAAAATGTATTCTTTTGAAATATTTTTTTAACGTTAAAAATACAATTTTCCAAATTTATCACGCCATTTTTTAACGATATTAATAAATTTATAATGCCATGTTTTAATATTAAATATATATAATAGAAAAAAACAGATAAAATTAGCGTTTGGATTGTTCAGAAATCCTATTTTTTGAGGATTTTTGACAGGACAAAAACTTCCTATTTTCTCTTCTTGTCTGATTTTCTGACGTGCTGACAAACGTGGACGACAATAGTGTGTGCAATCCAGCTTTTTTTTTTTTTTATATTCTGCTGGCTGCACACGATGTTCATGGTGGATCGTAATCGGAACATCACTATTTATGACTAAAAAAAAAAAAAAAAAAAAAAAAAAAAAAAAAAAAAAAAAATTATGACAAAAAAAAAAAAAGCGAAGAATTTCGTCCATTTTCGCGTATTGCCGTGTGTTGTAAAGCATTTTATTAAATTGAAATCTAGCGAAAAAAAAAAAAATTATTATATATGGCCGCACTCGAATTCAAAACCCAGTCTTTTGTGACAATATGGTTCTTGTGTGAATTTATTAAACATCAAACGACTCTCCAGTTTTATAAATTCTCTTTAATTAATATCTCCAGTCGAGCCATAGGAGAAATTTGAAATTCTCATTTGCTTTAATATCTGAAGGTCCTCCTTCATTGCCCACTCATGCTTGACATTTTAATTTCTCTCTACCTGTTACGAAAGTTAATTAAAGAAGTAGCCTACTCTAAATTCTATCCAATCTGCAAAGTACGTGATGTGCTGGAGTGCAGCTGACATCCCATCATGTGCCAATTACTGTTCTTCTTTCTCCACTTTATTATTATAGCCATTGTTATTACCGAGATATGTTGATTGTACTAGAATTTTTTTTTTTTTCATTCACTCGCCATCATCTAGAGGAATTTTAAGCAACCGAAAGCGAAAATTATGTTTTATATAGCTCTCCTAGCAAATTATACCATTTTATAAGCGTTACCAGTTAAAAAAAAAGTGTGGTACCTCTTATTTTTCTCGGTAATGTTGCGAGTAAATTCCCAATTACTTGTGCGAGATAAAGTTAAAAAGACATAAAGACTGCTCTCCCACGACAATTAATCAGCAGAAGTAAAGAATTTGTAAGAAGAAGAAACATGAAAACAGCAGAGATGGGGGGACAACTTGTACGAATCTTTACTTTGCACTTTGATGAGTCAGCTAAGGTTGGAGATACTTAACTGTTTATCGCGTAATGCCGTTGATGGCAGGGACTCAAGAACGACATGATTCATCCACAAACCGAGAAAACTGAAGTCACCAAACTGTGCTGATTCAGCAACACGCCACTAAGTGTTCGTACAGAAAAACTTTATTGATTGACGGCTTGTGTCGGAAGACTTTTTTTTTTATGCTTCTGCTTTAACACACTTTTGTCCCATCATTGCAAGTCTTTTGCTATTAGTCGCTTGTCTTGTAAATGACGTGCTACTCTTCTTTGCACACATATTCCAGCAAAAGTTTCACTCTTAATATGTTTTTAATGTTTTCTGCACGACTTTGCAAGTAAAATCAATTTTTCTCCGATTCATCCATCACTCGACAATGCAATAATACTTTTTCTTCGGAAAGAAAATATTTAAAGTAACAAATAAATTATTTTGGTTTAACGTCTCTCAGAGTTACTTTTGTACACGGTAACATTATTTTTAACTGTTAATTTTCGTGTAACAGTATTTATCTAAAGATCTGAAAGGGTATCTTCGTTATTTTGCTGTTTTTGATAGCGCAAATGTACTAGATTCCGTTTAAGTAACAAAAACTTTGACTTCCAGTTAGACAGGTTGCACAATCAGAAGTTAAAGAACGTATTCGTTTTAGATTGACATCCTTATCGAAATTTAAAAATTATGTTAATCAAATTGTATAGAATCAAAGCCTTTTTGCGCTAACTGTAACCATTCATTGGAACGAAAGATAGGAAGAAATGAAGTAGAAGAAAGTCATAATACTGAAGGATAAAGTCCCCGGAGGAATGGTACTTCATGAACATCCATTCAGTAATAATGGATAGGGACTCGTACATCATTTTGATCATAGAAGAACCATTAGTTGATTGTTAGTGCACCAGGAAAGGAGGGAAGTCCAACCTTTTCTTGAATTTCTATTACATAATAAGGGATTTTTGTATTGGAAAAAGATTCGAAATCACTGCTCATAATGGACAATTTACTTCTTAACAAATTCTTTCCTGTGAATTTCGGTATGTTAGCGATTATCCATTTAATTCGGAAACTGAAAAAGTCGTTAAAAAAGTCAGAAATGTTTGGTTTCATATCTTTCCACGTGTCTAAAGTTGGGAATGTTTATAAAATGCGATACATCTTACGCTCTGAGTATCGTTCTTCAGAAATAATTGCGACTTTGGAAATTTTATATTAATGTAATTAATGTTTAAAGTCTGTATTAATTTTGCGATGTGATAAGGAAGAAGAAACTCTAAATTAACGTTAAAAAAAAGAGATTTTATATTTTGCGACGATGATCAGAGGACGGAAAAGTTGGTGGACTGGCTTAATGATTGTGGAAACAAAAAGAACAGGAAAAAAAAAAAAAATAGAGTAATTAACTCGCAACATGTCCGTAATAAATGCAAGATAATGGTGGAAACAAGTGTAAAGTAAAGCAACGTGCATTCCCAAATCCCCGCACATATCACTCAAGTATTCTCATTGAATCGCTCATTTTATTCATGTCTGCTACTGTCTCTTGTGGCATCGTTAAGTCTTATTTACAAGAAAAGATACAGAATCGATGCTTTTCTACTTACAAATCTACTTTTAAGTGCATTTGCTAATACCTAGCGACTTTGAATATCTTTTAATTAAGAGCATTCTGAATCTTGTAAACGTCTTCCTTCATTATATAAATCAATTAATAAAATTAATCAACTGTTTTAAGTCTATAAAACTGGCTCTGAGGTGTTCAGAAATTAACTCGGATACTGCCTAATTTTTTTCCAAATTTTGTAATTTATATACGTGTAAACATCAACATCGATGACAGATTTACTTCCTTTCAGAAATCGGTTAACAGGCCTATTTTTTTTTTTTTTTTGATAATTTTGTTTGTTTATAACGAGCGAACAATGTTCACTTTTGACTCTTTATGTGTTAACAGGCCTATTTTTTTTTTTTTTTCTTTTTTTGATAATTTTGTTTGTTTATAACGAGCGAACAATGTTCACTTTTGACTCTTTATGTTTGGTGATTTTTCATTTCAGAAATTTCATAAAATTTCTCAGAGCACGGATCAAGATTCATAAATTGTTAAACTACTCGTTCGGATGTCAACCCTTCAGTAAACGAAAATATTTTATAAAAATTTCCGGTTCGGTTATTCTCATTTGGAAGAGAAGGAAGATGAAGAGGAGGAGGAGGAGGAAAGAAAAAATATATTCAGTAGTAGTAATCGAATTCGAATAATTTAAAAATTTATGGAGGTAATAAAAAATAAAAAAAAAATGATAATTTTTCGGAAAGGGGAAGGAAAAAATAATAATAATAAAAATATTTATTAAAGTAGAAAAATTTTAGGATGTGATTGTTATCAGAAACATGTTCTTAATCGAAAAAAAAAGAAAAAAAATTTCAAAATTCGATCATAAAATGAATAATGGAGAAGAGTAATGAAGGGAGACGTGACAGTAATTCTTATAATATTATAAATTATTCTCTTTTTATGCCAAATACTTCTGCAGATTTGAATGAAGATAAGTTCCAGATGCAAATATTTTCGATAAAAATTTACAAAAGTGGAAGTTTATTCTGACTGTAAAGTGTTTTGTTTATGATTATTATTATTATTATTATTTTTAACTTTATGCGATTCATTTTAATAATAATAGATAATGACCAGTTAAAGATATGTCGATATTCTTTCCTTTTCTTCATGATAAAGTTGTACAATTTTAATTTTGACACTATGGAAGAGTTTAAAACAGAGGTTCTTAACTTTTTGATGACTCCAGACCTCCAATGGATTGTCCAATATTGGGGTTCAATCCATTGGACAATATTGGAGATGGGACATATTGGACAATCCTCCAAGGGGTATGAGACCATAATGGACAATCATACATTAAATAAAATAAAGACCAGTACCCAGAGACTCATATCCCCAGGATTTGCTTTCCATACCCCTTGGGATATGGGAACCAAATCCTGGGGACTCTACGTGCTGGTTTGGTTCCCATACCCCTTGGGGTATGTAAACACCATACACGAGATACACCTCTGGTTATACACCAATATCCATCTCTTGGTACTGGAAACACAATACACATGAGATACACATCTGTTATACACCAGTACTCATCTCTGGTGGTATCTCTGGTTATACCAGTACCCATCTCTGGTTATACACTGGGTGTATCTCTGGCTATATCTCTGGTGTATTTGGCTCTGGTTATATATCTAATGTGTGGTGTATCTCTAGTGCTATATCTACTCTGGTTATGTGTATTCTGGTTATAATTCTGGTTATACACCAGAGATATACCAGTACTGATCTCTGATATATAACCAGAGATGGGTACTGATGTATTTCTGGTTATACACCAGTATCCAGAGATGGGTACTAGTTTGATTTCTATACCCCCAAGGGATATGGGAACCAAACCAGGGGTTCTTAAATGGGGATACCTTCGTTTAAGAAGCCCTGGTTTAAAAGAAAGAAATTCTATAAGTTATCTTCATGTATTTCATTATCTGATAAGAAATTTTTAATTTTGTATAGTAAGCATCTCGATCCTCGCAGTTAGGAAGAGTTTTAATTAGAATATATGGAACATCCCCGAATTATTTCTTTAATTACGCTTGCTAAGAAGAATCTCGTTGAACAAATGTTTGTGAATGGAAAACTTCCATCTTGAAAGATAAAATTTAAAATTACGAATCGTGTTTATAACATTATTCAAATGAAGAAGTAGAAGAGAGCAACAAACATATCGGTTTTCTTCTCTTTATTTTCTCTGGAATGCAACTCGTAGCGTTTGTAAATGGCTTAATTTAATATTTCAGCATCTTTGGAGAATAAAGAAGACCCCATAGTCGGACGCTACCATTACTGACAGTTATGATTTTAGATGGTTTCTAAATCGAGCACTTAGATGGTACCGACTAAAAAGTGTGTGTGTGTGTGTATAGTCGCCATAGAGAATATTTATGCAAATTGGAAGTGCCCGATGGGTCACAGACCTCATTCACATGATGCAACTGACGTCATTCTGGACAACGACGTCGGAAAGATGACATTTAGTCGGATGACAGGCGACGTTGTGGCTTGCCAGTGAGATTTACAGCCAGCTAAATGGCGCTTAAAGTTAAATTATACTAAAAACGTTCTTACGCCAATAAGGCAGTGCAATCTTTCTTATCTTCTGCCTTCTCATAAAAGGGAAGAAATGATATAGTCTATATATAAAAGCGTGAGTTCTGCTGCTTCTATGTGCTGAAAAGCGTTAGCGATAGGATGCGATCCATCTAGAATCTTAGAGCATCATATATGGCAAGTATATGTTGTAGAATACGTAAATATTTTTTGTATGAAGCAAATTTCTGTCTAGATATGTTAAAATCGGAAGAAATTAAGAATTTGGAGTTAAAATTTAGATAATATCTTTATCTAAATTTAACTCCAAATTCTTAATTTCTACTGTGAAAATGGATGCAGTATAAGATTAACCTAAGAATATTTTTATATCTAAATATATAAACTGATTATGTTTAATTTAACCAGGCTAAAATAACCTTCATAAAGCATTTGATAGATAAGAGGGTCCAGAACTACATAATGAAGTCATATAGAAGATTGAAAGTGTGACTTAACCTCTTCAATTAAGCTACACGATAATATCGTATTCGTCTTTGCCATAAACTTGGCCAAATTTGCAATTAAGAAAGAAGAGTCGAGAGAGACGTAGTGCAGGTATGGTTACCCTTGACCCCAGCGAAGAAGGAAGGCCATAAACAGCGATGACCCGGAGGGTTGGCTGAGGTCAGCGCTCCATTAGACTTGCCAGAGCAAGATAGTGGGTTCTCGTGTTCTACTAACTCCCCTGTCCTATTGGGGATAGTCTCAATGACAGGGACCAGAAGGAGACTAACGGTTTACATAGAGGCTGTGGTTTGTTTACTGTTGCCACTGCCTCTCCCCCGGGAAGTTAGACCAATTTTGGCTTGTCACAGATGTCAACGAGATGTGTCAGGCCGTGTTTGCGCCATTTGTGACGCTATCAATACTTTAATTTCATGTATTTTTTAAGGTTTCTCTTATCCGTGTGGTTTCGGTTTATGTCGTGAGTGAATAGTAGAACAAAAATTTACTAGTTGGCGGGAGAGTAAAAGAGCATTCTTATTTTTACAGTAATGGTGAATAAAATTTATGAATGTCCATAGTTATTTTGAAGATTAAAACATGTCACTCTTCTACTATATGGCTTCTAACAATAACCTAGGCTATTTTAGCACAGTTTCTGAGTTGATCTACTGCAAACATCCAAAATCGATTTATTTTGATACTGTTATATTCTAGTAACGACTTCGATACGCCCATTAGAAAAGGTCCATCATGAGATACTGTTGCATTCGATCGACAGTTATTGTCACTGTAATAGCATACAGTACATTATATAGAGCCACGAGGGAACTAATTATAATAACATGCTCAAATATTAGTCTATTAAATAGACGCCTTTGATATTGAAGCACCGCATTTGAAACTTGGTAGTTTCGAACATGTTGCTTCAGTATCAAACGTTCAAGAGAGATTAAAGTGAAAAGTAAGTTTTTTTATGTGCTTTACATAGAAGAGTTTGGTAGTTTCGGAACATAAGTGCCCATTGTTCATGCGGTAGCAAATAAAACTGTTAACGTCGACTGTTCTGGAGTGCATTTTCAGGAAACGGAGATTTGAACAAATGATTTGCGAGTGAGCGAAACTCTGTTTACATCAAATATCCATTGGAGTGGAAGGCAAACTGAAGTTTCATTCGCCGGAAATGTTATATATTGGGATAAAAACTTCTGTTGCACTTTTTATACACTTTAATCTGTAAATCTTTTCGGTGGAACGTGTGTAGATCTAATCTCTTTTGTGGAAACTTTAACTAGTTTAAATCACGGATAGTATAACGTAAATAACTTATAGGCAAGTGATGAATAATAGGGAGAGATATTTGTGTTAAAAACTTTAAAATTTAAATATATTAAAAGAATATTTGTTATAGGGCTAAACGTCTATGCATTTCGGAGCTCGAAGCAGAAGGTTAAAATGGACAAAATCCAATAAAAAACGTAGGTAATCACTGAAGATAGCAGCCCATTAAAAACGTTCGTTTACCCAGTTCTCTGACCATTTCGGGGCCTGAAGGAGAAGGGCTAAAATGGACAAAATGCAACAAAAAACTGTTTCAAACAAGAAAGTAATCACTGAAGACAGGGCCCTTTAAAAGCGTTCATTTCATCCAGTTTTCTGGCCAGATCTACAGATTTCGGGGCCTGAAGGAAATGGGCTAAACTGGACAAAACGTAACAAAAAACGCAAGTAATCACTGAAGATAGGGCCCTTTAAAAGCTATCGTTTCACCCGGTTCTCCAGTCAAATCTATACATCTTGGAGCCTGAAGTAGAAGGTCCAAAATAGACAAAACTCCAACAAAAAAAAAACGTAATCACTGAAGATAGGGCCCTTTAAAAAGTTCGTTTCACCCAGTACTCTGGCCAGATCTACATATTTCGGGGCCTGAAGCTGAAGGAGAAGAGCTAAAATGGATAAAATGCAACAAAAAACGAAAGTAATCACTGAACATAGGGCCCTTTAAAAACGTTCGTTTAACCCGATTCTCTGGCCAGATATAAACATTTTGGAACTTGAAGAAGAAAATCCAAAATAGACAAAGTCCACAAAAAATGTAGGTGATCAGTGAAGATAAGGGCCCCTTTTAAAAGTCTTCATTTCATCCGGTTCTCTGTTAAATCTGTTCTGGATAGAATCTATATTACAGAGAGGCATATTAGATTTCTAGCATTTATAATGCATTATAGATAATTTATCTTATACTCTACAGTATATATTAATATATAGGCCTTATTAGGATTAATTGCCAAAACATTTATTATGATAGTAATTTAATTAAATATCGGAAAAATGGATATAATTAATCCAATTATGGCTCTTCGTTAAAGGTTATATACAAAGAAATGCATAGAAAAAATGTGTATTTAGAACATTCTATAGGAAAGATCTGATTTATAATATTCTGTAACGATCTTATCGGATCTAATGTAACAACAGAGTAACAAGAAGAAAAATCGGAGTTTATTTCTGGTGAAAAGTAGCAAAACAAACAGATTACATAAATCTTCCAAGATGTCCTACGATTCGTTCGGACTGCACTCTTCACTTATCACTGGAAACTTAAGCTTAATTGATCGAGCTATCGAGGATGGGAGAGATGTCCACCTCCGACCCCATCATCCCAGGAGACAAGACTGTCAAATTTGACAGACCCTATCGGGAGAAGTGCAGTTTCTCACATATCACCGACCAGATATTATACCAGGAGGAAGAACGTAGCTTTAACTTTGTAGAGTAAAGGTACACGGTAGAGGTGGATGCTAAACGTCACCTGTTTCCTTCTGTAAAGATGGGAAAAGTGAAAGTTTCGAGCAGAACATCAAACAGGCGGTCTTTCACCTGAATTTTAATAACGTTGTTGCGCCACTTGCTGGAATTCCGCTCCGATTGTTTCCGTTGCTTCAAACATGGCGAGTAATGGCCGTGGACACCGCAAATTCTGTGTTCCGATTTTCTAACACATTACGAGGTTGTATCTTTGACAATAGCAACTGCAAGTCATTACTTCGCTCTCGTGACTCCCCCTTTGCTACTTCTATCGCTGGTTTATATAACAGGAGAGATAACTTTAAATGGCCACTTTTCCTACTTTTAAGTTCGTAAGGAGAAGTGAAGAAGAGGAAAGTTTAAGGGTAGAGAAAGAGGTCAAATTGTGGAATTTAAGAAACAGGATTCGGTTAAGAGTGTGAGGAATTAATAGATAAATCTTTAAAGAAAATTCTTATTTATCAAATTTTTGCTATTTTTCCATTTTAAGACCATGCAACGGAATTCTTTCATTTTTTTTTTATTTATTTTACCAATAAAAATTCATTACGAAGGACGATGAAATTATTTCAGCATACAAATTTCTTCATATGGAAGAAGTATTTCCTATCCAGACGTTAATTTAGTATACGACGACTCGTTCATAATTCCTAAAACCAGACCCGCACTTCCACCGACAGGAACGGTGATGTAGTATACTCGTTTAAAGTAGCCTGCAGGCCCTTTTTTTGCCTGAATTCCCAGTCAAGCAGTATGGCAGTAAGTCACAGTCGTCGTCCGGTTTTCTGTAACTGTCTCACGTTTACACGTGGTGTGTGGGTTCCTTTTCCGACTCGGCAATAAATGTCGAAAGAAACCACGTGTACTCTGGGTCATGCATCACCCCCACTATGGCCCGCTACGGAATCCTAATTGGCTGTTCCGGACCGGCTTCATTCTTGGCTTATTTACACTTAGAAATAGTTAGGCAGTTCAAAGAAACTTTATGCTACCGAAAAATAAAAGATTCAACTTAATTAACTACTTCTTGAAACAATTTATTGCCAAGAACATAAGGAAGATTTATATATATATATATATATATGTAGCATTTTTTGGATGATTTAGAAAGCCATCTGCCAGGTTTACTTCTTTCTTATCTCTGTTATTGTTTTCTTGTAGAATTTTGATGAGTGGGTCGTTCCGTAGCATCTTTATTATAACGGTAGTAGTAGTGGTATCAGTATGAAAGATGTAGTTTCTTTATCTCGGCATGAAAAGCAAAACATGTGCCTCACTTTTTGTTTAACATAAGTTACATGCTTCTAACTTATAAATAAAAATAAGATATATCCAAACCTCATAGGTTAGCTGAAGAATATCATTGAAATATATAGTCATGTTAGAGAAAAAAATAGGAAGAAAAAAAAAATTAGTGAGATGGAGACATTGCAGAGATGTTGTTGAAAGAAGAAAAAATTTTTCCAGGATGAATCCGGAGATGGAAGAAAAGAACAAAGAAGAAAACGGAGATGGGAGAAAGGTGACAAGCGAGCAGAGAGAGAACTTATGAGGAGAGGAAGACGACAAAACAAAGCGTAGATATGCGAGAAAAAAAAAAATGTCGAAGCAGGAGCAGAAGAAGGAAGTCAATCTGGAATGTCCCTTTTGGCACACAGAGATCATTACAATCGTTGTTTTGTAGAAGTTGCTCGCTATTACGAGGTTCGATAACAATCGGCATATATATAGAGCAGTAATGTCATTTCTAGAGACCCGCACCATCCCTCACCACAAGAATGCCTACACAGCGCATGTCCGACTGCATACCGGACATTGGTGGCATACTCTGGTGGCACATCTCCGGTTCTTTATACCGTTAGTCACACGTTTGATGGCAGTTTGTGTTATTCCTCCGACCATAGTACTTCTTCCTCATCTTTCACTCGACAAACAACGGCTCTTTCCTCGCGTAATTCGAATTCCCCTTTTCTCTCTCTCTCCAATGCCCAATCTCGAATTCCAACCCACTAAATAATTCTGGCTTCGAAAATTGGAACACAAACAAAACAATAATAGATTTGTTTGGCACCCAAGAAGAGCAATGTTGTTAGGATTGTTTCCTCGGTTTCCTACCAACAAAATTTGGAGCCATTTCGTCCTAAATTGAACCCACTTGACTCCATATCTAATCAATCAATCAATCGCAACGTAACTTTCCATTTTATGACGTTTAGCTCGGATCTGCAGATGATTATCTGGAGGATTAAACCCATCAATTATGATAATAAAGAAAATTAGAATAGTGCTTTCTTTATTAAATTATTTGTTTTAATAAGATAATTAAGAGAGGAAACGATAAATTAAAGATCCTTTTTTTAATTGCTGAAAATAATTGGAGTTAAAATTTGCATACGAGGGCAGTCACGAAACTCATCAGGTATGCAAATAAGTTTCTTATATTTATTACATCCTACTCTATTTTGTCACCTGGAAGCGGTCGCTCTTTACTTTCTCACGTCACGTGATTGAGTGTCCTCTCACGCTTTGATGGGTTGTAAGCCATAAAGTAGCGTCGAATTTAAGACCCACACAACGGTAGCGTTTTCAAGTTATGACCTCCCAGCTGCTCTTTACTACGAACCAAACCTTTTGCTCTTCTACATTTTAATAAGGCGTTGCACACATTTATTGATCCTCATTGCTTAATAAGTCGGTAGATAGGAGAGAGAGAGAGAGAGCACTTGTTTAATGCAATTTACTCTCGATAATTCTTTCTAGTCGAGTCGATAAATGTCAAGTAGAACATCATTGGGACGGAGCGAATGTGCCAGCTGTTGCTTGGGACTCCACCGCTTCTCAATGTGTGTGTCTAGTAGTTTGTGGTGTTATATCAAATTGTCGTTAACGGAGTGATTTTAAGCGGTTTCCACTCGTTAAAAGAAGTATTCAGCTTAAACATTTGCATCTTCGATTTAAGATGCAAAGTTCCCATATAACGAATCGAGTATCGAACAGTCTGATGATGATGATGCCACGTTACTTTGTATGTGGGATAAAGCCATACAGATATAAATTCAAAATTACTGCTTACGAAAACATGGCGAGAAAGAGGAAAATAAATTAAGCACTAGGAGTTAACGGTAGTTAACCTGCAAGATAATTTTTACCTTGGTAATATAAATAAGGCTTGTTGTCACCTTATTAATAAATTACGTCTCATCAAAAAGAAAAAAAAAAAGTAAAATTAAACCTTACACGAACGAAAGTAAAGAGAGTCAACCACTCTTTTATTAACCTTGAGTAAATATTTTCATCATTAAATCTTGAAAGACGACTCTTCGATAACTGTTTGTTCGCTAGACGACTTTCTTTTCACTTTTCTGCAAACTTTCGCGATAAAACGATAAAATTAAATAATGAAAAAAACGAAATTTAGAATTTTCTAAAGAGATATTTTGATATGGAGCACGAATTTTGTTTTATTAATTACGTATAACAGTCATTTTATTTATAGTGGAGCGATAAAAGAGATGGTAATTAAGAGTTTATAAAACGCTGGTTTTCCTCCAAAAGTCAACATTTGCAAAAGAAAGAAACCCCTAAAAGACCGCAACTCAAACCGAGTCGCACTTTCTCAATTACCAAAAATAACAAACATGGCAAAGCTTTCGTCCCGAACGTTAAACTACACTGCGGGAGACCAATATATATACCTTTCCTCAGCAGGGAAGTGGTACGTAGATGACGTCACAGGCCAAAAAAAACCCCCACTAATTATAAAAGTTAAATCCAACCCTTTGTAAAAGTTTTTGATACAGAAGAGATTGCGTTACATAAAATTCGTTGTCGTCGGCAATCGGAAAACAAAGAAGGAAAGAGAGTTGTCAAGGAGGAGATAGAAGAGAAGCAGCGGAGGAAGAAGGGGAAAAAAAAAAAGCTGAACAGTCAGACAAGGAACGACTGTGCCTACAAGTTGTGGCATTTCCTCTCCGGCTTGCTTAATTAGTGGCGAATTTTTGTCGCCTGACCTCGCCCCGAAACTGAAGCGTATCACTAGGAAAAAAGGAAAGGAAAGAAGCTTTATCGAAAAAGTGGCCCCGGGGAGCTGTTGGACGCCCCTTCCTGTAACTGGAGAAGCAAAATGGCGCAGAATAGATAAGGAAAAAGGAGATCCGGTTACCGAAATGTCAACGAACAGTGGTCACTGCAGCATGGTTCCACTTTTGAGAGAACTGAAGCCAAGCTGTACACGGCGACAATGAAGTGACAGGTAGTGCGGGATCGAAGCTTGTTATTTTCTTCGGGTGCCATTTTTTTTTAAAGAAATATTATATTTCTAATTTCGTCGTTCTGCTGACAAAGAAGGAACACTAGAAAATTTGATATTTAAAATTGCGCTTACAGGTTTATAATTAAAAAAAGAAGCAGAAATTTTGATGATGTAGCAGCATGACCATAGTTTGAATTATAACTTTCTTTACTTTTTACTCTTTTTCCCATAGTTCTTGACTATCTTTCAATGGCATAAAATTTAGTTATCGGTAAATTCTGCATAGTAAACAGAATAAAATCGGAAGAAGAATGTCTTCAGAGTAAAAAAGAGCGCGGTAGAGTTTGATCGTAGGTGACACAAAATAAAATATTTCATAGTTTTATACGTTTTTTTTTTTTCTGTTTTTTTTTATATTCTTCAAGGAAATCAGATTGCGTTTCCATCAGATTTTCTGTCGATATGTCTTGTATTCCATCTGTTGTGGTCTCATCCACCGACATGGAACTTCACTCTACTCTCCGCTTTTCATACCCAAATGCACTTCTAAAAATAAATTCAGAAACAAAAATGTATATGATGTATACAAACAACATATATATGTATATATTTATAAGCAAACTAAGTCTTTGCACATATCATTTATTAAGCTATTCAGTTGTTTATCATCACCATCATCTTTAGTAACCATTAATCTGATTTCTGCTTTCAAACACGTATATCACGTTTTTCTGTTACTGTATCAGCATGGATAATACATAAATTATTATTTTAATCACTGTAATTAATATGGTAATCCAGATTGAAGTTCGGAATTAAAGAAAATTCACAAGAAAATCTCCGAGATACGTCTAAAGACTTGCATCTTTATCGAAGGTCAAGAAGTATAACAGATGCTTGTTGTCTGTAGACATACTGGAGAAGACAAAAGAGCGATAAGTCCGATTTATTATGGGAAAAACATCTGGTTTCCGCTCTTGGCGGTGAAAAATTGATAGAAAATATGATACTAAATAAGAAAATTAAAATGGAGACTGGCTACAGACAAAAATATTGCATAAATTATTGTAGAAACTTCGTCAGAGGCGAAGAGAGATAAATTTTATTAATAAAAATCAGAATGAACAGTTGCTTCAGTTATTCATCTAAAAATCGCAAAAAGTCATTAACGGATTGACGCACGGACGCACGTCGGAATTCCACTTTGTAAAAAGCAATTACGACATCTAAGTGGCTACAAAAACTACTTAACAAGCCAATTTCTCCATAAGTGCAATCAGCTGTAGGCAAGAAGAAGAGAAACAAAAAAAAAACAAAAAAAATGCGACAGGGAAGCAAAGGCTTTAAAATTTCTTTCCTAGCCTTAATGGCTTTGCCACCGTCACGTGACGGTAAGTTTTCACGCGCCGTTAATTGGATTATCTCTGTCACGTGACTGTCGATATTTAAGTCGGGTTCCGGTTTAATGGAGTTTTACTAAAGGGTCACGGGACGAAAAATTTTTTGAAGTAAATGGAATGATTTACGTGACGATCGTGCTTCCTTCCATATAAATGAGAAGCAGTTGGGGTTTTCAAAATTTAATGTTCCGTACAAGTAAAACAAATTTTGGGTAATTTTTTTTAGACGGGTTACAGTGAAAAATTCAAAAAAAAAAAAAATTTTAGGAAATTTTTAGAAAGATAGATTGTTATTTATTTCGTAAATATTTTCCGGGTTACTTCAGATCGTCGGAAAGCTGCTAGAATAAGTTATAAAATAATTTTCTTCAGATAAATTTTCATTTTACTATCATGGTGAGAGATACTCTTCATTTTTTATGCTGCTTTTCTAGTCAGTGAGAGGTACTCTTCATTTTTTATGCTACTTTTTAATTAGTGAGAGATGCTCTTCGTTTCTAATGCTAATTTTATAGTCAGCGAGAGATAATCTTCGTCTTTATGCTAATTTTCTACTCAATGAGGGTTGCTCTTCGTTCTTATGCTACTTTTCTAGTCAGTAAAAAAAATGCACTTCGTTTCTAATGCTAATATTCTAGTCAATGAGAGTTGCTCTTCGTCTTTATGTTACTTTTCTATTCAGTGAGAGATGCTCTTCGTTCTTATGCTACCTTTCTAGTCAGTGAAAGATGCTCTTCGTTCTTGTGCTATTTTTCTAGTCAGTGAAAGATGCTCTTCGTCTTTATGCTACTTTTCCAATCAGTGAAAGATAATCTTCGTCTTTATGCTAATTTTCTACTCAATGAGAGTTGCTCTTCGTTCTTATGCTACTTTTCTAATCAGGAAAAGATCTCTTCGTGTTTATGTTACTTTTCTAGTCAGTAAAAAAAATGCACTTCGTTTCTAATGCTAATTTTCTAGTCAGTGAAAGATGCTCTTCGTTCTTATGCTATTTTTTATACTAATTGAGAGAGAGAGTGAAATTTTGTTTAGAAGGAAGTTATAAGCTAGAAGAGTTTACCTCTTCAACAGAACAAACCTCCACTTTAAGATAAATAACACAGAACTTCAGCATAGTCAACAATTATTTCTAAGTTTAAATTCTGCTGCTCCTCATCAGCATTACGTAGAAGTTTTGAATTAGAAACTTTATTAAAAGCAATTAGTTAATTGCAATTCTTAATATTCATTATTTCAGTTCCTCTAAAACGTATTAAAGTCTACAAATTTCTTAATAATTTTTTTTCCTCCATTTTTTTTTTTTTTGTTGCATCGTCTCTTCCCGAACATCTTTTTTTCCTACTTTATTCATCAGATTCGATAAGGTACAAATGGGATCATCAAATTACGCGCGAAATTTTCGGCCCAAATTAATTTCCACTCTTCTGTCGAAGAAAAAGAAAACCCCATTTTTAATGTACTTAAAAATCTAGTAAAGAAGACCCGCCGAAAATTATTATTATTATTTACCTTAGAAACAAAATTAAAAAAAAAAAGGCAAATTTTTCGTCGTTTGCATTTACTAATCTAAATGAACAAATGGAAGTTGACAAGCTAAGTCTCTCGGGACGTCACGTGGCATAGAAGTGCACCTGTCTACTGGGGTGACAGGTAGTTTATTAGGTAGGTTGCTGTCAATCACACTTCGTCCATTATTCATTCCAATAAAGCGAAACGCTGTTGCTGTCACACACTGACGTGCAGACCGACGAAGAGATCCGCAATAATTTGTCTCTTCGAATATTTTCATTTTTATCTCCTCTGGGGTATAAAAATGATTTAATGGAAGATCCGTTGCTTACAAAACTTTCATTTATTTGCTTAGTTATGGAATTTTCGTGTTTGATAAATATGTAGAAATGACGATCATTCCTCCATTCCTTATATAAAAAAAAAATATTCATTTATTTATTTTTATATAAGAAAATCTTCAAAATTTGATTAGAAATTCGATCAGAAGTTAAAATTAACTAATTTCGGTTATTAAGAATTTTTTTCTTGACGATTATTGCACACACGCGATATTTTTGACTCCATTGTTAGATAAGCTATTGTTCGCTTATTTTCAGTAAATTTGGAATTAAAAATGTTACATTATTGTGAAATACTAATTGTTTGATCTAAATTGTGCTTTAACAATGTTTGCAACATTAATTTTCCATCAGAAAATCCCGACTAACAGGATAAACATAGGCCATCTTCTTGTATACTTTGCTATAAAACTTCCTGAAAAATGCCGTTAAAATAAGTCAGAATTACATATTTACTGGACACAAATTACCTGATTACACATCTTCTCCATTTCTCTGCTAGCTTCCTCGCATAACTCTTCATTTCCAGCACTGTTCCTGAAAATAAAGTTTCGTTAGATGCTACCATACAAAATAATGAATGGCCGCATTAAGCCAATGTAGCATTTACTGTAAACAGTCTATTAGCTGTTTTTTACTTTGTGTAGAGTAGTTAAAGGAGAAGAAGTGTATCGTATTTTTGTTCAGCCGGTCCTCAAGAATTATTCGACTCGATAATTCAGTCAGGAAAAGAAGCGCCTTTGTTTAAAAGGCAGAGTAGTAAAGCCTGGAACACAAACAGAATCGAAGATTTGACCCCGCGACCCGAGAGGGAATATTAAAGAGGCGCCTGGGGTGTGGAGCGAGGACCTCTAGACATTTGGCACAGACCAGTCGTAATCACTGTAATTTGGAGATCACTCCGCACACCCAGGACAGTTAGACATAGAGAAAGGCGGTGCTTCACCCCAAAAAAATCATTCCAGCAGGTAGAGCAAACGGGGCTAATAGCTACCCAGAAACTAGAGAGAGAGGGGGGAAGATGGAGGAATAAGAGATATATAAAAAAATAACATGTTCCCCCTAATTAAAGCGGAAGGGGTGCACTCCATCTTTACCCCGCACAATAATTAACGTCATCTTTTGGCTTCACCTCTGAAAAATTTTACGATTTCCACTCCATAATTGAAGAAAGAAAGGCCCGCAGGATTGGCCTCTCCGACATCACGTGAAGGATTTGGTCCAATCATCAAATAGGAAGGTTCGATCCGCAGAACCAAAAGTTGTTCAGGTAATCGTTGAAGCACATTTTATTGGTGTAATATCTGTAATCACATCGTTATTAGAAGTTACTCTCCTCGGGCTCGCATTTGACTTGATGACCAGTGTAAAAACTGCTCTTGGTTCTGGATGGCCCCGGGCAAAATTACAGGCGGCTGTTAATATGTCTGTCAGTTTTACCGAACGGCTGTAATTTTCCAACTTGAGTAATATCTGTTGATTTTTGTTCCTTCCCATCTGCAAAATGTCTCGTTTCTCCCCAATGACAAAAATGCTATATGTGATGTATCGTCGAGAGACAATTATCCTGCATGATTAGAGGTTTTCAATGATTAAAAAAAAAAGAAATGTTTCTGTCCTCCACTGCCGCTCGCCTCAAATTTAACTTGATTATTCGAAAATTAATTGCTATGTTGCTACTTTGCCAGCTTTTTTTTTAACGAGTTCCTTTTTTGCTCTGCTTCAATGCCATTAACATTTTAAAGCTGATTTTCCATCACGATGACATTTTTGATGAAGTCAAATAGGATACAAGACTGCAATGTATGTAAATAATGTTGTTTGAGATTGTTTACGCTTTGCAGGAAGGTTTACATGCGAAGAATTTTTGTTGCAATAACAAAAGCATTCACGGTTTAAGAGCGAAAAATGAGATTATTGAATAGTTTCAAAGTCTCTGTTAAGTACTCAATGAGTTGTTTACAAACCAATAAAACTAATAGATAAACTCTGCTATTATAGGTTTACATAAAAGTTGGAGTACAAATTGCATTAGATGAGATAACAAACAATAATTCTGTCGGCCATGCTGCTACAAAGGCCGGATATGATCGTCTGTTCTCTTCCAGTAATTAAAATCACCGCTAAGCTGATTAAAGTTACATTTAATTATTACTACGGTAGTACGGGATGCTAATACCTGACGATCACAGCTAATCATCTAAATCCAGGTGCAGCGTCACCTGTCCCATTACAGTTTCCTTTCATCATTCTGTATTATCCTTAATTATACAGACAGCTCCATTATCTGCATGACTTATGGTCGAAATCATGTTTTCAGTTCGCATTTTTATACAGAGAAGTGTTTTTTTTTGTTATTGATAGGATCGAGTGAATGGACCATCGCGGTGAGAGTGCAAAGCCAATTTAACGAGTTGCGAACAAAGTTTTCCTTTTAATGTAAAGATGGATTAAAAAAATAACAATATTAAGAAGCTAAATCGGCACTTTCTTCAAAAGACATTAAAAAAGCGTGAAAATTAAAAGGCACAGCTGGTCAGAGAAAAAGTGACAAACGAACGACAAACGGACGTTTCGCATGGACGACGAAGAACAGCGATATTCGTAATTACGTCCTAAATTGGAGAAAAGAATCGAGTTACATTGCCATTATAAGCGTCAAAAAGGCAGTCACTCAACTGATGTCAAGAGCATCCAAACAGCACCCAACTCATTAGAGCGCACCGAGCTCTTAAGGTGACACGGTAGCTTCGACATTACTTTTATGTATATATATTTAGCTGCGTGTAAGCCGAATATAAACAGTTCTGTAATTTTCTGATGTGAAACAGCGTCTTCATTCAGCGGTTCTCTTCGTTCTCCAGAGGATACAACAGCAGTTTTTTCCCTCCACTTCTCGCTTTTCTAAACACTCCTTGTGTTACTTTGAGTTCCAGACTAGACGCATCTGGACTGAAAGAGAGAGAGGACAGAAAAAAACAGAATTGTGGGTGAAAATCGTCCGAGGAATGCAGACGAAAACATTGCACCGAATCTGCACGGAATGGCATTTTGTAGGTATGAGGGGTCAGCGCTTAATGGGACTCGACTGAGTTACATTTTGCATTGCTTCACATCCATTACGTCGATAAAGACGTAATTAACTACATCTGAAGCATTTCAAACCTCACCAGTACCTCACCTTTTTTATATAACTAGACATGTAATTTAATTTTATAACTTTGAACTATCATTAGGAAAACTTCTAACAACACATATATCGAATCATCACGACGGCAGACATTATTACGTTACAGCGCCTCCTACAAATTTTATCTTTTTAGAGGAATTACAATTTTAATCGAATTATCACGACATTATTACGTTACAGCGCCTCCTACAAATTTTATCTTTTTAGAGGAATTACAATTTTAATTTAATTTTTATTCTTTAATTTTTAAATTGATAACGACAAAAATTTTGGCTGTCGCAGAAATCCAAGGATTAGATCTTTCTAATGATATCCTACTTATAGGAATTGGTGCAGTGGTTCGACTGCAAAAGGGATATCAAGCCAGTGACATTTGTATGAAGTGCATCTTGGTAATAAGATGAGGATCTTCAGTGATGATGTCCATTAACACTTTTCTACTGACTAATGTACTTTGGATTGAAGACTATTCGCATCTGGTTTCAGAATGGCATCCCGAGTAAGAGAAACTTTTTAAAGAAGAGCCAGAACTCTTTTGCTGCTCCAATCGAAGCCGATGAGAAGTTATTTATATAAAGCAACAATTAGAATGCTTAGAGCAAATTTTTAATTAAATTTTTAGATTTTTATACAACACAATGCGGTTTTAATTACATATCTTAGCGAAGCTAATCCATCAGTAGCACAAAGACCGATGCAAAACTGAGCGAATCGGGATTATTAATCAATACTGTTGCAGGGACATAATTGAAAACAACGGTTCAATCTGAGAGGTCGGTTGCACACGGAGATTACAGGGCCCTCTCTTCTACGATCAATAACCTCCCAAAATCATTCTCCGACTCGACTCATTCGATAGAATTATTTTATATTTCTCTCTCTCTCTCTTCCTCTTCTCTTTTTATCCATTTCGAATGATAAGTATGCGATTTTAAAATAAAAGAAAACTCTTCTCGTCGGTTTAAAATTTAGTTAAAAAGTTGTTCTGTTTGAAGAGGAAACACATAAAACTATTATGTTACGCTGGAGACACTGAATCCACTTGAAATCTGACCTCATGGCAGAGAGCCGAACAGTCGTAAATGGTGACACACTCTATTAGCTGAATCCACTGCTAAGATAACGGAAGTATGTGAGTAAAGGGAATAAATAGTACGCTCTTCTTCATAATTTAAACATATTTTTCATCTTAGACTTATCATTTTTTAATTTGAAAAGGATCTAAGACATGTTAACCTACCGTGAATCTTAGGCTTTGTTCGCATTGATCAATCGAAATTTCGCTATTTTTAAACAATTTTTTCCTTTGCTTACTTTCCAGAAATTACTGTTCGGGAAATCCCCATTCGAAAGTTATCCTTAATAATCCTATAATTCAATTTTCTCTTGATTTTTCAATATATAAAGAATGTCGCGAATTGTATTTTGTATGCGAGAAATGGCCGAGTTCCAAAAGAGGCCATCAATTGACAACAATTTATCTAAATGCCAAATATTGTGGAAGAAAGATCTTTTGGAGAAAAACCGCCGAAAACCCTCCTTATCACTTTTCGAACAAGGTTCATCAACTCGGGAAATATTTCACAGAGATGACAAGTGAAACAACCACCACCGCTTTTGAACCAATTTTAAATTTCGATCCATTGGACTCACGTGATCCGAAAGACAAATTTTTGGCTTATATCCAAACATTTCCTCTTTTCTAAGACATAAATCTGCGGATAGATGATGCCTTGACTAATGGTGATGTACTCTTTGGGTCTTTTTCTCTTCCATATAGGCCTACTTTATCTTTATAAAAGAAAAAAATTTTAACTTCTTAGATACGTAACTGGTAATTAGTCGAAGAACAGTGATTTATATCGATTGGTATCATTTTTGAAAGTTCCTTATCTCTCTCCTAAACTGAAACCCCGTGCTACAAAAGGAGAATAGATTTTTCTGATGAAACCAATAAATAACAGAAATTTATGGACTACCAATCTTTCTTCCTCTGGAAAATTTCAGTTTTACGCAACTAAAATTGGTAAAAAAATCAATATTATCGGGTAAAATTATCATCAAAACATAATAAATATTGATCCTTATCATTTAATTACACAATCCACATTGGATCCGGATATTTTTAATGTTTTATTCCAAATTTACATGCGTAAAAATTGCAACAGATTCTTTCTTTTAACAAATTTTTCCGAATTTTCGTGTGTCACGAAGAGAATTGCAATCGTTTCTCATTATTCTCTTTTAATAACCGGAGCAACAATCTCCAGTTATTCGGCAGATAAAAAAGAAGATCATTCTTCATCTTTAACATATTTCAAATCACGCCATGTCGCAGCAGATTGCATCGATTTATTGATGATCAATAACAAAATAGTTTTCTTTATCTCTCCCACAACAAAATACGCGTTAACAGGTAGAGAGGAGAACATAATCTCGTAAACTCCTTATCGGAGACATTAGGGAGTAGAAAAAACATTATAAAATCATCGGCGACAGATAAAAAAAGGAGTCATAAAGTGCTACTCCATCTTTGTTCCATTTAATCTTGAAAGAATTAAGAAAACAGACAGTTTAAATTGATGCTGCGCTTCTCCCGGTGAAAGATGGTATTGGGTAGGGAGTTGGCATCCCACAGTTAACATTTCGACAGCAGATATAATGAGGGACCGGTCGTACCCCGCTGGGTCTTAGAGAATGTTGGTTTACTGTGCCCAGTAGGTACTTTTGCCTCCAGGTAGAAAAGGCTCCCCGCAGTGTGCTACTCTTTCTATATGTATAAAGAGTAAAATATATATCAGGAAGTTGTCGACACCAACGGCGATCCCTTCGCCTGTTTCTTCTTCTTTTTTTTTTAACGAATCCTCCCATATTGAATATTTGGAAAGTTTTAGGTGATGCCTGGCGCAGAAATTCTTTAGTGGTTATTGTATTTGATTAACTGCTTTTAGAAGACAGAAGATAAACTCCAAAAGTAAAATATTTGCATAATTAGCCGGGGTGATGAATTATTTTTCCTCTTTGTATATAAATTTAGAGACGATTACGCCAGAGGATTTCGTTCGAAAAACAACGTTTAAGACATGGTAACCGAAAACACTTACTCAACCGTTAACTAACAAGAATAACTAATAGCCCAAAATCTAGCCATTTAATATCGTAAAACAGAAGATTAAAAATAAAATTGCAGCATATGCTCTGTGATAAACACGAATATTTTTACGCTGCTCACTACATAAAACTTCGCGTATCTCGTTAAGTAATGAGATTTCTGTGGTCAACCGAGAGCGATTTATTTAAAAAGAAAAGTTAATTTAATTAAGTAAACAAAGCATGGTTTACAAATTTCGCCAACTGATAGAGAACAATTTGTCAACTCGCGATTGATGCTCGTTTCTTCTTCTTCATAATTTCTGGAATTTTTTTTCTTTCGCTGGTTGGGGCTTAAGAGGATATATATTAAAGTCGTTTGCAATAACGAAGATAAATTTTTATTCTTTTAAAGAAAGCAAAAGATCACACGGCAGACAAGTGGTCTTATATATATCCACAAAAGAAAGTGATGCATTACGATAATCCTCACTTAAACTTGATAAATGCCGTAACACGATCTACTCCTTAGTTTGGCTCATTTCTATTCTGTATGCGGTGATCTGTATTTCATAAATATTTACAAAGCTTTAACCACAGGAGGTCCGGGAAGAATAAACATAAAAGTCATCAGTAAACATTTCCACTTCGATTCTGCTTCTCTTGATAATAATTTTCCTGTGTCTTTCTCTGCAAACTATAGTTCGATTAGATCTCTCAGCTGCACGCAGATGACGACTTATTTTGCCTCTTTTGTCATTACCGAGTTTGCAAAAAAATAAAAAAAATCAGTCAGATTCTACGAAAACAGGAAACTTCTTTCTGCTCTAGGCTAAGAAGCAAGGGCGGTTCGCTATTCCATAAAGTGCTGCTTTTTTTATGGCGAAGGGCGATTTTCTGTAAACGAGACAACGCCCTCTCCATTCTCAGTAACACTTTTCTTTTCCTTTATGTTTTTGGTTCGAAAATATAGTTACCAGGACTCTTTTTGATGCCAGATTGGCTGCAGTGACCCGTTCGCGACTGTGTATACTCGCTATATCCGAACCGAACTTTCTATTCCGGAGCGTAAACAGCGTGTGTGTAGTAAGCCATTTAGTAGCGATAAAATCGCCACGCTTTCCGGATTAATAAGGTGTTAGCTTCAATTTAGAGGTTTTGGTTCTACCCGTTTCTCCCCAACTCATCGATTTAGCCCTGTAGGATTGTTTTCTCCCTCATTTTCGGCCCTCGGTGGCAATTATAAAACAGGCTCACGTATGGGATTAAACAGGGTATCGCCGGAGAATCTCGGTTTCTAAACTGCATCTATAAGAATTCCGTCTTCAGTTTTCTAGCGGAAAATATAGAATTCCATCGAAGGATATAAATTTTCGCTTTCGCAGGTTTACTTTCTCTGCATTTATGAATTAAAGAAAAAAAAAAATAAAATAGGACGATACGATAGCCGCAAGTGGAAAAATAAGTGGTTCGCATAGGTTGGACGTTCGCGGATTGTTGTTTAAAAGATAAATCTGTTGTTGGAACTACTTTTTTTTTAATATGCTTCTTTTTTTTCGCTTTCCTCCGGCGGCAGTTAGTGTAAATACGTTTTGCGAGTGAATCGGTTGTTCTGAACCAGTTCAAATGCTTCTCCTCTCTAACAGTTGTAGCTAATGTCTCCTCTATCAATCAAACGGAATTGGTGCAGCGGCTCTTTCTTCTTCGCTTCTCAGTCCAAAGGGTGGAAACTATCGTTGCCAATTTAATTATTGTTGTTAGTTTTAGATAGAAGGACCGACCGCCTGCGATGCTGTAATTGCTCTGATAGAAAGAAGTGCTTAAACACTTTTCTTCTTTTTCTTTTTGAGAGAGAGAGAGCTATACTGATCGGTGTCGTCTCGGTCCTAGTTTAGTTTTTAGTTACAGAACAAACATTTCCGACTGTAGTGTCAATACTTCTATTGACTTAGAACGAGAACAGCGACAGAAAGCTCGGAGAGAGTCAACAAATGGGAGGGATTTCATCAGGAAGAATGGTCTTTTACAGTTATGAATCGTGTAGATGGAATTACAGTAGAACCGAAAACTCCGTGTTATCCGTTTCCTCACTAAAATATAAATCTGTTATTGGAACGAAAAGAATAAAAAATAAATAAATGACACAGAAAACTTTCGGTAGATGGTAAATAAATATTTTTTTTATTGTTATCTGTTATAAAAAGCTGCAAAATAAAGTTGGATTATTAACTTTGCGCGGCTCTAACAAATGCTACATACAGCTTTGTTAGAGCCGCACAAAGATAAATTTTAGAGATTTTATAAAAATTTAAGATATTTTTTGACTTATTAAGATTTTAAATTCATTTAATTATCATAAATAAAAAACTTAAATAAGATAATCCTGATTGAGTTTTCCATCTTTCGAACTGCAGAAAAAATAAAAGAAAAAAAAACCCAACGGAAAATGAACAGTCGTGTCCCTGTTTCCAGCCCCGAGGGTCAATCTCGTGTAAGACGAGACATTCGCTATCTGAGGGTCTTGTGCACGTGCAGCTTTTCTTCCCTGAGTCGAGTCCAGCTGTGCCGATTCACCCTGCTAGGCGAGATTCCCTCGAAAGACTATCTACCTGAGGGTGAGTGAGGTCAAAGAGGGGGAAGACCCCGCAGCACAGTCCCAACTCTCTTCACCTCAGTTGATATACTCTGTACCGAATCTATTTACGTGCAGTTGCGAGTTGCTGTCTCAAAAATATCGATAGACAATACGCATAATAAACTAATTTAATTAATTTTTACGCGTTATTTTAAAATTACGCACAGAGGACAGAACAACGTCCTAGTCGCAATTCACATCCACGCGTGAAGTGAGTGTAAAGCAATGCAACCCGTGCACAGATAAGAGGCGGCGCAGCAGCTGATGCTATCTACACACCACCGGAAAACGAGCTTAATTTCCACTTCCTGCCGGGATCCGGAGCAGAGGTGAAGTCACGTGCTGGTGACGTCAGCCGCCAGATGTAGGGGGAAGAGTCGCGCCGAATGCCAGCAGTGCGAGTGGAGGTTCAGTAGAGTACAGACGTCTGACTACCGGCTCCCAGCTACATACACTGGACTGTGCTTATTGTGATGCATCCCGATCCTTAATCGCTCCTCCTCTTTTTTTTTATTTTTTTATTTGTGGTTTAGACATCATGCGGGACAGCTGTGCCATCACCGTGCTCCTTTTTTTAAGCTGGAATTGGTCTGCGGGAAACGAAGAAGGTAGGTGAAACATAATACCCTCTCTCTCTCTAGGATAATAATAAAAAAAAGGGTGAAAGACCACCTTAGGTTTCGGAGGTGGGTAGAGGTGCCACCCATTCCATTGTTGCTCTACTTGTAGGTCTCTTGTTGCTCGTTTCTATATGGAGTGGGCCTTTTCACCATCTCCCGAGTGTTTCCATTGTATAGCCGCATGTTCGTGACACGTGAGGGTCTTAGTCACTCACCTGAAGGGTGAGAGTCCGTGCTACCCTCTGCTTATCTCTACAAGCTTACGCATGAGAGGCTGACCACTTCTTTGTACGTGAGATGTTTGCAGTTCGTTTTCTTCAGTTAGTAAGTGGTACTTTGATCAGTTTAATGGACGGTTTCGCTCTTTTTTTTTCCGCGAAATCGAAGACCTCGGTCACGATAGCCAAAGTTCATTTGCCTTCTCAGAAGGAATTTAGTTTTTATGTATATATATATTTAGTTTACAGATGTTTATATCGATTAATCATTTCGAGAAAATGCTTAAAAATCGATTAATTCGCTTTCAGTTATCAATCTTTACTCCGAATTTTCGCATGCTTTAAATTAAAATTAAATAATAAAAAAATTCTTTAAAGTGTTGCCAATCGATCGCTTATATATTTTTTAAAAATAATAAATAAGCGATCAATTGGCAACACTTTAGTCTTTCAAATTAAAAATAGTAAAACAAACAAAACGATCCGAAAGAAAAATTTTCGTTAGATCTTTAAAACATCCTTTTGAATTTTTTATCAGGTATTTATTAAAATATTTATATATATATATTCCTCTTCTGTTATTTCTTTTATTCATAGTAAAGTAGAAACAACCTACCACGAGTCTGTACACGAAAGGAGAATGTCGCCGTTCTAATTAAAAATAATTAGGAGGCACAGCACCTGTACTTCGACGTGGAGGGTCACAACTCAAGGTCAAGAATGACCCATAAGGGGATGTAATTGATCCGCTCGACCTTCCAAAAACTCAAATGAATGATCGGTTGTGACAGGTGGAGATAGAGGATAACCATCTGTCTCTCTTACAACAGAACATCTCGACCGTTCTTCGTTAAAAATCAGTTTTTAATCAGAAACAAATAATCTTTGTTAATTTTATAATATTTTTAATCATTTTCTCGATTATAAATTATGTTTTGGAGGATATTAAAATGCGATGTTTACCACCGCCTAGAAAGAACGATAGATAATATTTAGCATATTCTATAAATTAAGATTCTTAATGGGTTGATACTTTAGGAGAAAAATTAAAATTATGAATTTACTGAATTTGCATCTGTATCGTCGGTATAAATGCTGAATATGGCGACTGGAGATTTAAAAAATTCAAAAAAAAAAAAAAAAATAATAATAATAATAATAATTTAAACTGTATGATTTATTATTTGTCAAGTCGGCATACTCGCACACATAAATAAGGAGCACACACACACACACACACACACACACACACAGAGGTAAAGTCCGAATATAGAAAGATGAAAGTAAGCAAAGTAAGAAATATTCCGCATATATTTCCTCTCTCTCCTTTCGGATACATGAAAGAGATTAAAGAAAAGAAAGAAAAACTTTGCTCTTTTTTTTTTCTTCCTTTCTTCTTTTTTTTCGGTCAGGATATTTAAATGAGAAAATAATATTTGCGAATATATTTGAAAAGTTTCGCCCGTAGAAATTTGATTTATCCAAGAAATTTATTTACATATGTAAATGAACTTATTTGAAAATTCGAAAACAAATAAGGATAGTTTGCTTCTGCATTAGTTAGAAAAATAACTCTCTCGAAGAAGAAAAAATTCTCTCTGTTCTTTCTTTTAAATGAAAACTCTAACGGTAAGATAAAAGGTGGTTAAGTTTGTGTTTTTTTTTTTTTAAGATTTCTCTCTCTCTCTCTCTCCATGAGAAATAAATAAGTAAAGCAATTACTGTAAGTAGTAGAAAATATTTAATATGTGAGAAAGATTTTAAAGCTAAAGTTAAGTGAGTTTCCAATCAGCAACGTGATGCTCCATCTCATCATCATCATCAGCAATAGCAACATTTATTGAATATTATTTCATCCACCACTGGTTATATATACTTCCTGCTTTTGTTTCTAGATCAGGAGTTCTTAACCAAGGGTATGAGAAACAAATGCTGGGGTATGGGTACTGGTATTTATTTTATTTAATTTATAGTCGGGTAGTACGTGGTTTTATTTCATGTTCTCTTCCTAGCTAGCCATATCTAAAGTACAGTAAATTCCATTGGGAAAATCCACTGGGGGTCTGGAGTCATCAAAAGGTTAAGAACCCCTGGTCTATATGTAGCCTATCTATCTTGTGCAATCTACTTTTCTTATATCGATGCTCCAAGTATATTTGTGTTAATTCTAGTTTAATAAACTCCACTATCAATTTATAAAACCAAATTTTAAACGTATTTTAATATAAAAGAATGCTTACCAATGATCGTAACGTAAATTTGACTTTAAAAATGGCTTCCTCTGAATGTAAGAAACAAATTTGGTAAAGATTAATGCAACAGATTTTGCCATTCAGTCGCGCTGTTAGAGAGAGAAACATCAAATGTAACTGCTGGAGAAACGATGGACGTATTTCGATTTTTAGTTTATATATAAATTTCCATGTAACCTACTCTTATACAGTTTTAAATGCAACTTAAATGGATAACATTGGCTCACTCAAACATGCCATTTCAAAGTAATAACTATTCGCATATCATGCAACCAGTCGAGACAAAATATTGGTCCAACAGTTGTTTTTTTTTTTAAAGATTTCGGAAGGAACATAAAGACAACAACACCACGCACAAACAAAGACATAAGAACTTACTACAGCAAAGAATATTAGACATTGAAAAAAAAGCCCACGGATCGTCCAGACAACTGTTTACGACACGCTAAAACAATTTATTGTTTTCCAAGCTAGATGGCATAAGAAAGCAATTGTTTCGAACATAGAATTTTGTGGAAGAAGTGTGCCTGTTATTTCGGATGACTCCCAAAGCAACGTTAAAGTATAGTTCAATTACAAACCACCATATTGTGCGTTAAGGAATGCTGGTAGAGCTATTACTGTCGGATAAAGAATTCTTATCTTCTACAATGCCAGGTGAATTTGGTCTGACGGTCTACAAAAACAAGGAAAAAAAGAAAAAAAAATCGAAAGAAGAAGCAGCTTTTCTTTAATCTGATATGAAAGAAGCTTTGACCGAAATTAAAAACTATAAACGATGCTGCATTTTCGGAGAGAGAAAAAATGAACTCTCTATATCAATTTTTTCTCTCTCGAAAAAGAAAAAAAATTACAGTAGTTCATAATCTGTTATGTTCTAAAGACAATACTATTATTATTCTGTAGTATAAAGAAATATTTGTTTATTTTTTCCCTCCTTTTCTAATAGAAGAAAGGGAGGATAGAGCACTTGACCCATAATTAAACTAAAAATTCTTGAATATTTATGTATATATAACGCAGCTTTACATCAGTTTAAATCATTTTGATATATAGTACTGTAAAGGAAGAAGAGATGGTTTGCTTATTTAAAAAAGATGAAACCAGTACTGCGTATGTACAAAAAAAGGGGTTTTGAACTGAAAAAATTCTTAGAAGTAACCGAATTGAATTAGATTGTTGTGTTGTATAATTAAAGAAGGACAATTACAAAGCGATAAAATACCTGAGGCTGAGTAGCACAAAGAGTAAATCCAGGTGGAGCGGGACATCTCATTCCTACCTTCAAGAAAGAAAAAAAAGAAAGAAAATTACAGTACTTCGGGCAAAAACCGGTTAAATGTCAGACTAGAGGGGATGAGGTGAAACATCACGTTATTGAACTACAAGGTTACTTGTCAGACGGGAGTTGTTCAAACACAGACGGTCTAAGAGTTCCCCCGTCGTTTTTCTTGACCGTTGAATGTCTCATTAATTATTTGACTTTTCAAAAGAATTTCTCGTGTTGTAGCGCTAAGAAGCGCTCTTAATTTGGTTGATGTAAAGTTAATCCATTCTTTTATTAGCACCTGTTACGCTACTGTAAGTCAGTACTCGTTTTATTTATTAAGGAAAAAAAGAAGAAGAATGATAAGAAGTCGATTCCAAACTCCCAAACTTCATAAAGAAGGAATGACGTATGGAAGCTGTTATTCAATAGAGCTTACCAAATCTGCTCTATGGAGAGATTAAACTGAGACCTATACGTTGCTATGGAAACGATCATTTGCATCCGCAGTATTGTTTTCGGCAGGATTAAGATCTTTAGATTCAACTGCGTTTCTCTCGATTCAAAGAAATCGGAATTTTGAAGTCTCCAACAAAAGAAAAATGGAAAAAGATGCAAGAAGAATGCTACACGGTCTCTTCTGTTGTCCTAAATTAAATGTTTGTCGATAGTTAAAAAGAATATAGGGCCTACTGTATTTAAAGTAAAATATAAAAAATAAATACTCTTAAGAATGTATTCTTAACATTATTTCTTATATATCAGAAGATGATGATAAATTTTCATTTTTTTTTTTTTTTTTTTTTTTGATCTGCGAAGTGCTTATACTAAAAGATTCAATTTTTTTTTTTTTTTTTTTTTTTACAGGTGGTGGCTTCCTTCTCGATCCGCTACCTACCGAAGATCCAGAACCATCGAATGTTCCTATTTTCATTGAAGAACCCCAAGATGCTTACGTGGTTCGCAACAAACCAGCCACGCTGTCTTGCAAAGCCCGCCATGCTCTGCAAGTATACTTCGAGTGCAATGGGCAGCTGGTGGACAATAGGCAGCACAGTCAACAAGATTTTGTAAATCCCATGACGGGCGTCCGGCATGTAGAAGTATCAGTCGACATCACCAGATCCGACGTGGAAAAATATGATGGAACCGACAGCTATAACTGTATCTGCTATGCCTGGTCCTCCACGGGTAGAATAAAGAGCCGCAGGGCCATCATTAACGTTGCATGTAAGTACATTTATCCGTTTTTTAGGGTTTCCTAACTGTTAAATGTGGTTTGGTACAGAATTTGGATCTTCTTGTTTCCAAAATACTCACTTGAATCTTGATAGGGTGTATATAGGGTGATTCAAAAAATTGGTGAAAAATTGATAGAGCATGTAGAGGAGATAAATTATAAGCAAAAGTTCTTAGGGTCATTTTTTGATTTGGGGCTTCATTACAATGATATAATACCTGAAAGTTTTGTGATGTATCTGATATGGTGTGGTACGTAGCATCTGACGTGGTACGTGGAATGTCGTTGATTTTTGAGAGAGTGCCCCAGAGTTTTGTTCAACGATGCTATGAATATGATGGTCGGCAGTTCGAACTTTTGTAAAATTTTGCGTAGGCGTCATACGATTGTATCCGTGCTGATGTAACCTTTGCATAATAAATGTTGCCAATCCTAAAAATATTTCATCGATCTGTTATCAGACTCTCAATAGTAGAACCGTCTAAAAATGGTTGCTGCTTAGCTTACTTTTGGCATTTGACACGTTTTTAACACCTAGAGAAAATGACATCATAAAACTTTCAGATGCTATATCTTTTTAACGAAGCCCCAAATCAAAAAAATGACCATAAGAACTTTAGTTTAGAATTATCTCATCTACATGCTCCTTCATTTTTTCCCTAACCTTCTGAATCACCTTGTATAATATGAAATAATTCCTCGAACTTGTATTAAACTTCATTACTTTTCACCACATCGATTAAAATTTATCTATAAAAATCTATGCACAAATTCTTGCTTAGAAACCATTTTTGCCAGCAAAGTTATTATTTTCTCATAAAATTTTCTTGGTTTAATAATTTGCAATAAATTTTCTTACCTTATAAAAGTGAAAATATGTACATACATAACGATCTTTATAATACAAGTAGGCCTATCAAGTAAAAAATGATAAACAGGGATAATATTGATCGAGGCATTAATGATTCTGGATATTTTTCAATAATTTGGTCTTCAGGAATAAATTTTTTTCGCATTAGAAAATCGTTCCTCTCCTGTTTTCTTTCAATATTATTAACTAAACTATTTTCATAACGTGATTGTCTCGCAAAATCACCACTTTTGGTGAATAGACTTCTCTTAAAATGAATTTTTAAACTAGGAAAAAAATATATATTTGTGATTACAAACAAAGGAAAAGAAAATAAACATTTGAAATGCTAGTCAACCTTTCTTTTGAGGTGTTTTTTTTAACTTTAGAGAGTTTTGTCAGTCATTGGCACTATAGTAACTAAAGACGATAAGCAGAAGAACAGGAAGAATAGCATTAATAAAGGAAAAAGAGTATTAAATTTCATTAGTAAACATGCAAAGGAAGATTTCCCACGTGAATGCACTGTATCTTCTTCTTATTATTATTTTTCTTTTTATTTTTTAATGCTATTCAAATCTGCGAGTACTTAGCATCTCGCTTTTTGTCATTGGAAAATCGATAATATATGGAAGCAATTCAATTCTTAGAGAAACATATCGATTTAATGACACGACTATGTTGCGATAATGACTTGCTTCAGATAAACTTGCTTTGCTTTTAAGATAGAGTTAATGATTTCGCTAGATACCCGGTCGATCCTATTTAGCGTAGAGCAGCAAAGCATGATGATGTGTTGGTTCCTTAAAGGAAAAATTTTCCTATTTTCTTTCCTTTCACGATGCTCTTCCTTCGAAAAATTATACCGGACCTGAGGGAGAGAAGTCGAGTTAATGATCCGTACAAATTAATTATTGTGTTATCCGGAACGTTTGTTTCTGCTCGAACGATCCGGACCGATTGATTACGTGGCAAAAAATGACTTTTTAATTTAATTTAGAACCATTAGGTCGGATAGTGTCGAGGCGTCACAACAAAACCCTCTTTCCCACACTTTTCTTCCTAACAAACTCTGCTTCGCTTCTTTGCCTTTGTTACCATTATTAAATGAAAAGTTTCGATAAAAATATCATTTTTCTCTAGGGTTTTCTGCATCGAAACGTCTTAATAATTATTTTATAAAAATATTACAATAATAATAATAATAATTTCCAGTGTTCGTTAATGGTAAATTTTGCGCTGCATGGTTACCGAAATAGTAACGATATCCATTGACCATCTCTGTTGTGGTTTAAATAATTCGATATTATGGCAACAATTTTGGGGTAAATTTCCTCCTCACACTGTTGAAATAACAATAAACAACACGCAATTAACTTACTACTTACAGTAAGAGTAGTCTGTAGCCATTGTCATACGTTAACAACCACTTCTGCAAAGTCCTCCAAATCCGTACATAACTGTAGCAACAAGAGATACACAAAACGAATCACGATAAAAACACATTAAGCCATGGACTATTATTATTACTATAATAGTAAAACGCAAGATAGAGAAGATAATTCGGCCAATTTATCATTCTGAAGACGGATGATCCTGAAATTTTTTTTAGAGTCCTAATTACGCCTATCTCGTATAAGTAAAGTAATTATACTTATCTTCAAATAGTTGCTAGTAAATTGCTCTTTATTTATGAGAACAAAAACTGCCGTTCTTGCTTTATAACGTAAATTTAAAGAATATAATTTTGCCAGTAAAGAATGATCCACTAGTTCTTACAAAATAGTTGACTGTGAGCCTAATCTTTATATAGGATGGAAGCGAAAGGAAAAATCATTACTACTTCTTTATTATTGCATTAAGGGAAAATAAACACATTATATCATCTAACCGAAATCATCAGATAAACAGGATATCTTACTTAAGGAAGAAGCAAATTCCTGCCCAATAAAGGTACACACACCTGTGGATTGACGGGAAGGCAGGAATTACGTTCCTTCAGCTTTCAGCAAGTAATTGCCGAGGCCATCAGGCAGTAGAGGGCAAAGCTATTGATTCGTTGCATTGGGGAGAAGCTAATCAGAGTAACCTTGGCAAGACATGAAAAGAATTGCGCTATCCCGAGTGTCCAAAACGAGTACACGTGTAATTGAATGTACAGGCAGAGAGGCTCGAATCTTTTCTTCTTCCTATAAAAAGTTTCTCGAGCTTTTCTCATAGATTAACTTCTGTTTATTCTATTGCAAGAGATTATGTGCGTCATCCTTTCGCTAATTTGCTTAAAATCAATTTTATTACTTTTTTCGTAACTACAAGCAACATTTTGCACTTGTACTCTAAGTGAAATCGATAAAAATCTTCGAGGAATCGATTTTCTAACTTCAAAATAAAATAAGTTCCTAATCGTCCATCAGAAAAAAAATATATATATATAAACCTATAAGTATATCATGCCTGAAATTGATCTCACATTTGTGGGATTCCTCTCTTCAATATTGGGTTGTCGAAGATCTTTTTATTGCAGATGACGTGCAATCGAAAAAAGTAACACGCTAAAATTCACTTTTCTAGCTAGCAGAGGAAAGAGAAGAATCATCTCCTTGGCGATTTATTCCGCCCACTCTTACGTCACGTTACTTTCTTGACCTTGGGCAGAGGTACAACGTCTCCTCTTTATTCGTCAACATGTCTATTTTTAATAAACAATCGCTAAAGTGAAGAGTCATGACAGTACTCTCCATCAGAGAGTGGTGAATACGTGTAAGAGGGACGAAAAAAAAGTCGAAACATTTCTAATCTGGCGAAAGAGAGGAGAGTTATTCCATTAAACGCACCACTACTTTTAAAAGGCACAAAATGCCCTTTTTTGAAAGGATTAATTTCGTTAAATGCAGCAACTTTTCGAGCATTGTCTATTGTATTCAGATGCATTATAATGCTAAGACGTTTTTATTCTTTTTGTTACTGTCTCGGAGATGAGACGAAGATGGCTCCATTATTGCTCAGATATGAATTCGTTCTTGTCCTTCTGCCAATGGGGCGTGATATACCGAAAAAAGGAGCGTATTGACAAATCGGTCGGTGCCCTCGGCTCTGTTATTATGTGTTAATCGGGGGCACCGGATGGGGAATACACTTTCTTCTTCCACATAGGAGATAATTTATGTTATCAGTATAGATTTTCGAAAACTTGTAAGAAGTCGAGTCGTTAGTAATTATGAAGATTCGAACTGCAGTGCCATACGTGATGTACGGTACATAAAGTTAATTCGAGAGAGAGAGGAAGTGCAGTCCACCTAAAGAGAGAGAGATGCAGTGGCTGTGTATCCACCCTGGCATCTCCATTGTCATCTCGCCGTGACAGATCCCGATTGGGTGACTGTCTGTGACACGCGGTCACAGATTGATTATCAGAAGCGGGCAAGAAGTCACGGAACATTAATCTTTGCCTCGCAAGGGGTGGAGTCGATGTCAGGACCAGCCGAGTGCTGGGACAATGGAGATGTAACCGAGAAGCTAGGGTTAGTTAGCTGGTGACGGCTCCATCCACGACCGGGTGACATTCACGCTTTTCTGAGCACTCGGTGTGCAATGTTGTCGCCATATCCATGCGTCTTTTCGTCAGCAAATGGAAGAGCTGTTAGGCTTTTACTCGCCGACTAAACACCATTACAAAATTGTCATTTGTTAAAGTTACTCTTGGCAAACTTAAAAGTCAGTCCCCCGTTAAAGGTGCACGTTCTTCTTTTATCTGCTTTTGAAACCAACAAGGTCATGACGTCATTGTCAGGTCCATAATTAAAGGCAGTTTTATGAGGGAGCAATTGTGAACGAGATGAATTTTATTGCCGACAGAAAGACTCTGACGGAGAAAGGAAAACTTTATTGTATTTTCTACAGACGATGTTTGTTCTCCAATTGAATTACAATTTTTTGATGCCATTAGCATAAACCACTTTATTTCTCGTGTCGTAAAATAGCTTTAAAGTCGGATATTGAACCGATGTTTAAGTTATGATTGAAAAATTCAAAATCGGCTATATGAATATAATAGTTACGATTAAACTCGATAAATTTAATTCTTTTTTTTCTCCTCCTTCTATTCTCTCCAATACCAAAATTTTTCCTTTAGCTGAAAGTAATTGAGTTGGAACGTATCCTTCTCAGAAAAGTGAAAGAAACTGGCATCGAGTTCTTTTTTTTTCCTTTCTAGTTTTTTCAGTAGAGGAATTAAACTAAATTACTACAAAAGTGGAGAAGATATAATACCAAAAAAGGAAGTAATCTTGAAAAGGAGAAGAGATTAAATAGCTCATGTGCTTGTTGCTGTCATTGTGCAGGGAGAGAAAATATGGAGTGCCACTCTAGCTTCTTCGCAATCCACTTCTGCCACAAAAGTGTTTAATGTTCGGATAGGTACGAATATCGAGAAGAGATAGCATTTCGTTTGAATCCATTTTCTAATCCCCCTTTTATAATGGCTGATTTTTTTATTTCTCTTCTTTCATTGAAATTCTCTTAATTAGGTGAGTATTAAATTTTTTTTTTAAATTTTTAATTGAATTATTTGATAGTATTTTTTGATGCATTGTGGAAACACATCCTGTGCATTCATGCTCCAGCTGCTGTAATTTTTAATTTAAATTTAAAACTTTAAAATGAAAGAGGGATTTATCAGTCTTATAATGGTCTCAATGTGTAAAGAGGCAATTATAACTGCCTCTTTACACCTATTTTGCTCGTAGTGTCAAGATCCTTCACTATAAGACCATAGTCCATAGCCTCAAGTCCATATAAGACCATAGTTATAACACCATATTTTGCTCATAGCTCAATGTGTTAAGCTATAAGACCATAGTCCATATAAGACCATAGTTATAACACCATATTTTGCTCATAGCTCAATGTGTTAAGAGGCAGAGATCATTATAAGACCATTATATTTTCTCTGATTGCGTCAACACCATTATAAGACCATAGTCCATAGCATCACGTCCATATAAGACTATAGTTATAAGAACATTTTGCTCTTAGCGTCGATATTTTGCTCACCGCTCATGTGTAAAAAGGCAGTTATAACTACTTTTTTACACATGATACTATGAGTAAAATATTCATAGTTTTGTAAATCTTCAGAAGTGATGAGTATAAAAGTTCTAGTACAAAATATTAAAGTGAGTTCAAACACTTCTTTTTTTTTGTGTGTGCGAGTTTTAATTAAGGTACAAAAATCCAACTTTTGAGTATGAGGAAAATGATGTCGAGGAATTTTATACTTCAAAAGTTGAAATTTCGTATGACAGCAAGACAAATTGTCCCCAGGTTGGGAAACATCTATATTGAAGCCAAGTGGCAGACAGATGGTGACCGCCAAGGGTCAGTAGTTATTTTGTTCGGACATTTAATTAAAATTTGGAATCCCTCACATTTCCGGCGGGTGTGAAATTCCTTAGGAATTTGCTATCTTGACAGCGACGGTCTAATTCCATATCTCTCTCATCTCTCTGGTGTGTCAATATGGTCATCTCTCTCTTTTAAACATCGCATTCCTCTCTCTACTTCTTCTTCCTATTACTCTTCTCCATTTATTTTGATAATCGAGCTTGTTTGCTGATGTTATTTGTGATTCTCCACAATTTTACGAGTGAAAATTATTTTAAGGTTCAACAACGCCATCGCTTCTCCGATTTCTACTCGAGTGCAAAGCAGAGAAAACCCATAGTTTGTGTATTAAGTAAATCATTTCTGATACCCATAAATTTTTTCCTGGCTCTGCAACAAATAGTCTAAGTGGTTTTCGATAAAAAATGAAAATAATTCAGAAAAAAACAATAATCATCTCCATTAATTTGTATTGAAATTAAATTTATGTTTACGATACAGAAACGAGTAAATTGAAGCAATCAAATCTGTCACGAATAATCTAATTCTTGTAAATAGTAAGGAAAGAGTTTAATTCTATCGCATTTGATAAGTCAGGCGTATAATAGTCACGGTGGGACCTTTACATAAGGCGCAAATGTAAAGCTCAACCGACGTTTAAGATGTGAAAGTGGAGAAGTTCAGCTGTTGACGATATCCACCGATGCTGATGCTATATTTACTGAGTAGTTTTCCTTCCCCTTGCCGACATATTTATAGATTGTTTAGTCAATGCTGTCCGCCATTCATCGCTCCATTTCTTTTTCTACGGAGGTATACTGTTACTCGGTTATGAAAGTGCAAAACAGCGAGAGAGAGTACCCAATGAAGGTGGTGACGAGTTGCCAAGCTTTAAGGAGTTATAAAGCCATAAAGAACCTCTCTTACTTCCCTTTTTCCAGTTATAGTCCACCAGGCTTAGATATGTAGAAGAGACAAATGAAACACTATTCGCGATTTATGTCGAGAAAAATGGCACTCGTTATGTTTTTCGTTTCAGAGTTTCCAATTTTATCGAGATTGGATCGCTTTGAATGTTCTATTATGCGAGAGGGAATGCTCTAAATCGCATGTAGGAGAATTGTGCTTTAGAAACTCATAACTTACTTTTCCCAGAATTAGGGAGTAAGATATTGTCTGTAATGAGTAAGAGAAGATTCTTTTTTTTTTTTAAATGTTGATCAATTCTTTCTCAATTCTGCTAATTAAATCTAACAATTAAAACTAACAAAGAGTATTGCTAACCACTTGCTAACCACCTTAATCTTTAGGAAGCTCCACATAAGTGACACATAATTCTCTTCTTGGTAGACTTGAAGAAGCACTTCCTGAATCAACCCTTGAGTGTCAGCATCCAGTTAGAGAGGCAAGTGTCATTGCAGTGTCTACCCCCTGAAGGATTACCTTCACCGGATGTCTTCTGGATACATAATGGCGACATCATAGAAGTGGACAAAGATCCCAACTACATCATCTCCAACGAAGGAAATTTATTGATAGGTCAGGCCAGATTGTCTGATATAGGAAATTATACGTGCGGAGCCAGGAACTTGGCTGGACAGAGGTTCAGCGAAACTGCCGCACTTCTTGTCTACGGTAGGTCCTCTTTATCGTAAGATTTGACAGCCTAGCAGGAAGTAGTAGTTCAGCAGTCGATAAAAAACCACCGCATTCGACTCCTTTAAACATTTATATTTTGTAAAGTAGGTGTAACAATTCTTTGCTGTAATAGTCTAACTCCTAATTTTGATTGTCAATGTATATTTTAATTTTGTTCTCTTACTAAATTTACGTTTCGCAAGATAAAAACGTTTTCTAGGACTGTACTATCGAAGCATCTTTATTTTACTCTAGTATATATTTGCCTTTTTATCTTATTAAGAATCTGCTTACAAAATTTTTATAATCTGTCTGAAAATACAGATTTACACAAAAGTATAAACAAATTATGTAAATTTTCGGTAATAATCGTTTAGTTTAAAGCCTTCAGAAGACCCCTTAAGGTTAGATCGATAGGCTTTCTCGACTGAATTTTATCATAATATAAAAGAACTCGGACCCTGTTCATCAGTCGGAGCAAAACAATGTTAACCCACTATTTCTCGGTAGAAGGTCTCTCTATTTCTCTCGTAACTGCATTTGAAAGAGTCGTTAAAACGATAAGATCTTTAAATTCCACGAGGAAGGAAGGAAGAAGGAAAAAAAAAGATCGTTTTTCAAGAGGAAAAGGAAATTGCAGAATAGTAGAAGGAATTTTTATACCTTGAACATTTGTGAAAGGTTTTGATAAGTAAAAATTCTTCCAATAGACCATTCTATCTTTTATTTTGCAAGATATCCTATCTGTAGAGATACAGAGACTTCCTAAATTTTATCCTAATTGATTTTCTTTTGCCAAAGGGGAAAATTAGCTGCCGGCAGTCTCTCTCTTTCTCTCTCTTACTCGGAAGCGATCTTGTAAATTAATCGTTTTACTTCTTTTAAATGATCAAAATGGCCTTCTAATTTCCTTGATGTAACTTTAATGAAAACAAGCACCTTCCTTATTTAATTTGCCAGGCATTTATAGAGCAAAATTCCACATAAAGAAGTTAAGTTCCGAAATCCAGATGACTTTAATAGGCCGTAAAATTTAAGAGTGTTTCGGATGTACTGTAAGGTTGGGGATTCGAATGGCGCTGTCTGATGGTATAACAGTTCTCTTTAATTCTAATTTTTAAATACTCTGGCTCATCTTACATAAAATATAAAAAAATTAATGTAGAGAAAATTGAAAATAAAAGACGTAAGCAACTTATAGTATTCTCTAAACACTTCATGCTCTTAAGAAAATAGAATAATAAAACAGCTTACTCGCTTCAATCCCTTAAAAATTTATAAAATATTTATTTACATAACAATATTCTAATTATACTGGTATCAAAATATACAATTAAATTAAGAAGTTAGCTAACATGAACGATATAAGAAGGACATTCTATTAATAGATGGTCGAAAGTTCTCTTCGTCTTTCTTAGAATGACTATCGATACACTCGAAATTAAAAAGAAAAATGTATAAATTTTATAATGGAATCAAAATTCGTTTAAATAGCGAAGCCAAACTGCAGATAGCATCTTCAACTCCTCATTAATCGACGAAGTTGCCACACCAAATGTACATTCGGAGCTGGACATCATGGGGCGACATAATGACATCGCATCAGTCTATGATGGTCTTTGCTTCTCGGCAGCTGGCGTGAAGATAATAGTGGACTTAATTCCATTTGTAGCCTTAAGTCGACAACCAAAGAGAATTAAATATCGAGCAAACTTTTTAGCCATTCTACAATCCGAAACTTCAACTCTTCGATTGTTCCATTAAAAGAACGGCGAGTTGCGGTAATGTAGAAGTTGGTAGATTTCTTTTTATCGAGTGCCATAACTAAGGAAGAAGAAGCTAAAAGAAAAAAATAAATAAAAAGAGCGAGAAGAAGTCCAGTTTGTATTAAGTTTCCTTCTTATAATTTTATTTAATGATGTCGGATGTTTTTTTAACAATAATTGCTTTTCTTATTCTGTTTGGCGACCGTCATACATTTTTTTTTTACGTCAATTAAAGAAGAGTTGTAGATCCATTAAACAATTTTGGCTTTTTGTTTATGATTTAGCTTCATTTGCACTTTTTCTTTTTTTTTACTATATTCTTTTAAGGAAATAACGAGTAAATGAAGAGATTTGCTTTCCCAATTCTCCTTTTACTTTTCTCGAAATCTTATGATCGTATTTCCAGCAACAAATATCGCTTTACAGTTTTTTTTTTAAAGAAACGACAAAGAATTTACGTATCGAGCCTCCTTAAACTTTTCATGAAAAAAATCAAAGTTTAGATTATGAGAAACTTATCTCAATTAAACTTTAGTAGATTTTACCGAAACCGTTCTTTCGAAACCCTGCTATTATATAAACAATTCTAGTAATTTGCCACATGGCGAGTCTAAAAATGAACTTGTGCATGTTTTAACGATGGTGAAATGCTTGTCGACTATAAATGAACCTATTCTGGAAATCATCACAACAATTTTTGATATTTATTAAATATATTTATCCGTTTGTTTACCTTATTTGTGTGACGTTATGCATATTGGGATTTTGTTTATTGATCACGTAGATAATTAATCTTACTTTCCACGAAAATTTGTGAAGCTTTTCAAGCAGATTTTTTTTTTATTATTTAATTATCTAAAGTCCATTTTTATTCAAACAGAAACTTCCGTTAAAGATCTGACTTTAAGCGAAAATTAAATCAAAATATTTGGTTATAATTTTATTAATTTGCATGCTTATAGATTAATTATTTTTACTGAAGGCTCTCTTAGCTACCTCTATAAATTTATTGTATTATGATGAAAATATAATAAATATAAAGGCAATTATTACGTAAAATATAGTTATTACGTAAAATATAGTTATTACGTAATAATTGCCTAACAAATTTTATTCGTGGTGATTTTTATTATTATTTATATTTTTTGCATTTTAGAATTTTAACGCGAAAAATGCATAAATTTTTTTTATAAAATTTAAAAGTAAAATGTTCAGCCTATCGTTAGATTATCCACACATTAAAAACTAACAAAAAATATTGTTGCGCTAGCGAATTCTATCAAGGAGAAATACGTTTTAGCGGTATTGAATTCGTGTCCATTTTGGTGATTGTGCAGCATCCGGAGCAGTGCAGTGTTCAATACATTCTAGTATTGTGCCGAACCTTTGACCCTCAGTTCCGACACACCGCCCTGTCGTTGTTTGTTCTCTTTTTGTCCGGCAAATAGTTGTTTTATTCATTGGTTCCAATCGTTTTGGACGAGATGACAGAGATAGGGCAGAGGAGGGGGAAAATTGCGCCTTTGACGAAAGGTTCTTAGTTGATAGACATCTCACTAAAATTCTATACTTAGTTCTCCTCTCAACAGTTGCTTTTCTTCAAACTTCTTTCGCTATCTTTTGTCCTTTTCTAAGAAGGAAACCGCATTCCCTCTGGTAATCTCGATATAAATCTAGATTGTGTGCGTGTGTAAGAAAAAAAAAGCTTTTGTTCTTTTAAATGGCAAAATAATAAAATTACTTGTAAACAAGAATATTTAATCAGAAAAGCTTTGTCAACAAACTACAAAGGCATTCTTTCTCGAAGCAGTTGTGGCCCCGCGGGGGTTCAGGTGGGCAAAGCGTATAATCTGTGTCAGTAGGAAGAGTCCATTAGTCGGGAGAAGCCGAATTGAACTTAGCCAAGCCTGTAATTTTGGTTGTTTGTCTTGATTGATGTTGGCTGACTAACAAGAGGAACTAGTCCGCAGCCCAGTGTACCATACGCCCACGTCGGGTACAGAAACTTCGCTCCACAATTATTTCTCCAATCTTCTACATTTAGCCGGAAACCAAACCGATAATTACAAAAATTGGAACAGGGCTTGTATATTGTACTGATTGTGCTTCTATGGTAATAAATTGTTTGTTTGAATCCGATGAACAGCATGGGAAAAAGAGGAACAATTTGTTCTTTCGCCGCTACTGCTTTCGAATGAACATGCCAAAGTTTCTAGTTCAGTTGCCTTTTAATATAATTTTAGCAATAATCGGAATTTGTACTTATCATCTGATAAAGTGTTTCTTTATGCTTAGAATTTGAAACATTATACAGTAGAGTATCGATTATCCGAACTAATAGGAGCCAAGATTTCTCGGTTAACAAATAGTTCGGATAATCAAACCTATACGAGAATACTCATTTTTGAGGCTCTATAGTTAAATTATTGTACTCAAAGTTATTACTACTGCATTTTAAAGTGTGGTCTGCCTTATAAAAAATAATTCATTGAGGAAATCCTTTGTAAACAACAAGTAAATCACTCAAAAAGTAACTAAAGTCAACATCTAATTTTTAACTCCTATAATCATAAATTCAGTAGATTGACATTTCTATGCTATACTGCATATATCTTAGAACAAATAATACTTTAGCACAATAACAAGTGTACTAAAAAAAAAAGATATTGAGCTTTTTCTTGATGGCATCGACTCTCTACTGTCACCTCTATTTGTCACCTTTATAATCCCTCCAAACAAATATTCCCTCATTGCATAAATTAACAGAATAATTTTACTTTTTTTTTCATTTTGCCTTCTTTCCATCTGATGTAGACAACAATTCCTTTCATTCTTTTAATCTTTTCTAACCGGTAGCATATGTGCTACCGGTTGATAGAGTACCGGTATTTTATCAGACGGTTCATATCACCGTCCTATCGAAAAAGAACTACGCCATTTTTTATTATTATTATTTTTTAGAACATTTCAGCCAACTTTATCTTTATTTTTCGACAGTTGTGGTAAGATGAAGAAGGGTAGCGGCTGCCTGAATACAAAGCAGATAAATATAGCAGAAAATATAATCAAAGCCACATGCACTGGCTGTGCCGGTTTATATTTCATGCTACTAATGATGCGTGGATGCCGCCTTGCCACTTGTATGTCATTTCTTGTTACTGCGCTAGTAATTTTATTTAATTCTCTTTTTCTCAAATATCCGGTTTTTCGGGAATAAAACATTAACCTCGTCCGCCTTTTTATAATTATTAGCCTATATAACCTGCCTAAAGTACCTGCATTTTGCCTTTGTTTTTGTTGCTGCACTCGGTGGCATTTAGTACTTTTATGCAGCAGTTGAGAGGCTACAAAGTAATTTTTGTTGGATTTTTTTTTTTTGGTTGGTTATGATGGTATTAATTGTTAATACTGTTTGTTACCACGAGGGTGACTTTTTGTCACTATAAAAAATTTATTGGTCCACTGGGAAACGAAGGATAGGAGGGAGGTGTTTGTCTTACTGAAAAGAAAGTTCGATTCTTACATTCGAGTAATTTTCTTCCCCTCTTTTGTCGGTTTTATTGCTATATTAGTATTGCTTTCATTTGTCCTCGACCCTAAACTTCCCCTAGATTAACGAAGAGAAACCCGATCTAGCTTGGCATGTTCACTTTATGCCGATTTTATTACACGGACGCATTTAGTCCATGTTCTTTATTGTTACTGCGGTTACATTGTTTCAAAAAGCTTGCTGATGTTATTATTAGAAAAGTTGTAGGGGATTTGTATGGAATTTCGAGATGCATTCATTTTGGTAAAGAGATTTTTCTAGTTTTAATTATTCTCGGAACATAGTTCAATGATAGAAAGAAATTCTATTTTAACTGCTCTTGAATTCTTATTTTTCTGAAATTATACTTTACTAACTCTTTATCATTTTGTAAATTCTTTAACATAGTAAAGAGATTTTTCTAGTTTTAATTATTCTCGGAACATAGTTCAACGATAGAAAGAAATTCTATTTTAACTGCTCTTGATTTCTTATTTTTCTGAAATTATACTTTACTAACTCTTTATCATTTTGTAAATTCTTTAACATGTTTATAAATTTCACCATGAAAAAATTACCACATAAAGATGCCGTTGATGTGGTCTCAAATGTGTTTGAAGCCATTCCAGATGGAACAAGTATATATAAAAAAAAAAGCATAAAACTCAAATAAAACTCATGCATTACTAATAGTTTGAGATATTGACGTTTTGTATTCTTCTCTTAGATTATGTGCATCTTTCCATCCAGATATTAATAAGCGGCAAAACCATTCCAGAGATGACTTCGGGCTATCACTGCTGGATTAAGATCCTTTAGGGCACGTAGGCATAAAAATTTTAAATAATTATTGTAAAATTGTTCAATAATTTTTAACCTACTTTTGGAGTCCCCTACTGTACCCAATAAGTAATCCAGCCCTGTAGGCCATTTACACTAATGATAGCATTGGCAAATAAGTAGAAAGTTGGGGCTTAATAGATCTGTCTCGGAAATCTTGGAAAGTATGGGCTAGGATCTGAATTCGATTCCGGATCATCTAGTGGAATTTTAGCAAGTTTCCACACAGATAGCTCGCCAATGGAATTTTAATGTTTGGAACAACCGTCATTCTTGTTTCAAACGTCCGAAATCTTGATATGAGATCACGCAATATCCTTAAATGCCAATTAAGGCATACATTTGGAAAAATAAGAAATGCCCCTAAAATTCGAATGCTCTGCAATCCTTTCTGATTTTATAGATATTTGATATTGGGTGAATGAACAAACAAATAGAAATATTGAATACATCTAATCAAATACTGTAAAAAATAAAAATAGAAATAGTTTTGGGTATTTTTAATTATAAGCTAGGTTAGGTTAGATTAGTTTGGTTAAACTGCCATATTGCAGGAAGGATATTCTATATCTGGCGTAGAACCCATCAAGGCTGGCAACAACTCTGATGGGGTCAACCGGATGATTGAAGGATGGGGTTCAACGGGTCGGGCCCGGACCCCTCTTGAAAAACTGGAGGTGTGGGATCCGGATTTGAACCCGGATCATCCAGGGTGGTAAGCTACAGCTTTACTTATCTACATCTAGTAGCAATATGTAGCACATCATTTTATCTGTAGTTTCTTAAATGTATGAATAATCGTATATAATAACATTATACCAAACTTGCTGAACTCTACTTCATGCTTCCTCTAATTGCATCCATTTTATGAGCAGATGAGAAAAACATAAAATAGAAAAAATGAATTTATTCAAACTAATATAGTATCATGGTGATCTTTCCTATTGACATATATCTTAGTGAATGGAGGTTGGTCGACTTGGAGCCTATGGACTGATTGCAGCGCTCAATGTGGACGAGCTACTCAATCCCGAATGAGGATGTGTACGAATCCTGCTCCGCTCAACGGAGGCGAATTGTGCGCGGGAGAGAGCGTGCAGACTGCAGACTGCACCACCATATGTCCTGGTAGGTAACGCATTATCTCTTCTTAAAAAGAGAATACTGTCAGCCAATATGCTGTTATAACAACAATATCAGTTTTTTTTTCGTATGTGCTTTGTAAGTTGAGACATTTTCAGGTACAAATCGATGAAGTTAATGGATGTTTGGAATTTTTTCTTTCTTTTTCTAGAGTAAATTTATCAAACTTTAATAATTCGTTCCGCTCCGGTAATGAAATTAAAGGTTTGCTGCGCCCAATATTAATTCTTTTCGCGTTGTGCAGAAATCAATCTCGTCCTCCGTGTTTTACTCTGTCTGTTTAACAACAACTTCACCGATAATTTCTCCTCGACTTACCTTTTTTTGGATGGTGATCACACGATACGCCGCATGCTGCAGCCGAGATTTGCCTTGCGGTTTGATCGCGTGATAATTTGAATTCTGAACTACATATGCAGTCAGGTGATTGCAGTTACAATAAATCATGAAGAATAAAAATTATAGAGCGAAAAATCTTCACTAATCGAATAATCGGACTGTTTGCAATCTTTCAACTCGTAAAATTACTTTAAAGAACTCTTGGAGTTGGACAAACTTATATTGCTTTCACATTGGGAGGTTTTAAAAAATCTTTCTGAATCACCTATTGCAGATGGAAGATAATAGCGGTGTCGATTAATCTGCAAAATGCAATCTTGTTAGTCTGTCAATCTATGAATCAAGTTAATTTATGAAGCAGCTAACCAGATTGCGTGCCTGTTTTATGTAAATATTCAACGAGATTTGACGCTCCATTTGTGACCTTTAGCTCGTTATAACGGAATGAAAATCATTTTTATCTTTCGTTTTAATTTATCAATATTCGTTTTAACGTACGAGACAAGTATTATATTATTTATTAACCGTTTAGCCATTTGAAGTCAATCTGGTGGGATTATTTCGGATTATTCGAAGACTATTTTACGCTACTTCGGCAATTGTATTCTCCGAATGGTTGCAATCTGGTATAAGGATTAGCAGAAATTAAACTTTTAACATTGCTTACACAGTACGATATCGATAATTCACAAGAGGCACTTACGGGAGACTGCGAGGTAGCAATCCTACTCGTGTTCGAGTGGATGGTATATAATCCTGAAAAGCACGAAAAATAGTTGCACGACTGACCTGTAAGTGCTTGTTAAATACCATTTAATGTACTCGCCACAAACTATCTCAAATAAATCTCCATTGTCAGAAACATCAGTAGCAATCTCTACTGTATGAACTACGTCTAGGTGAATGTGGAAGGTAAACAGAAGCTTTGCTACCTAACTTTTAGCTGGATGCAGTTAACATTCGAAGTGAACCAAACTAGCGTGAAAGACGTTATAATCTTCGTCATAAAGGAAGATTAAATGAGAATATTACATTCGGATGGAAAGATAAGGGAAGTCCCATATTTACATTCGGTGCCTGTAACTAACTGCTCCGAGTAAACTAAGTCATTAACCCTTTATCTGCAGGATCTAATGACGCCCTATATCGAAACGAGCATGCGCTGTGACCAGTAGGAAAAGTGGCACTCTCGCTAGAAATGTCGCTCGAATTCATTGTGTGCTTCTTTTCATTCGCAGCTCGTTAATCGTAAATGTGACAGGCAAAGACTGTCGTCCACTCCTCTTGATTGATGTTTGTCTGGCAAACATCTTTCCAGATTTATCTTAGCTTCTGTCAATAGTTTTAAGAATTTGATTTCATTATATTTACAAACTAGCTGTAAATAACAGATTCACTTCATATTTATCTAATGCATTCATTCTTTACTTGCTGATACTTTTTAAAGGTGCAAGGTTTTCTTTAAAAAGCCAATCGATGTTTCTGAATCTCTTTCGAGGATGTCTACACACGACTCTATTTTTTTTTTTTTTTTTTGCTTCTTTCTGGTCTATTTGTTTGCCTCTCTTTTCAGTCGCAGTTTTCGGTTTATTTTTATTTTTTTTTCGCTCTCTTCCTATTCTCTTTTTACATTCTCCTGTCTGATTCAACACTTTTAACCCGATTGTGATTAATAACCAAAGAGTTAATGGATGTGTAAATCTATATCTTCCGAGAGAAATCTTGCAGAAAAGAAGAGAACCTATAAAGACACGAGAAAACTCGAACTTCTGATACTCTAGAAAGATTTCATACTCCATTAAGGTCCATTCTTATCGAAAAGTGGCGCAACGACGATTTGTGTCACTGGGGATTCATCCATGCTTCTTATCAAAGCGACAGTTTTTACGATAGATTTACCTAACATGTTTTCTTGGCTACACCAACTACTGTTTGCCATAAAAAGCTGCGAAAAGGATGACTCAATCGAAAACACGACTAGCGTAAAAACGAGCATTTGTAACCTTTTTATCCGCCGCGTCAGATAATGTTATATAGCGAGGGGTTAAACATCTAAAAATTTTAAAAGAGGTTTAAATCATATTTTGAAACATTACATGTCGTCAAATGTACCAGGCAGTCTTCAAATTTCTCGAGGAATCATCTGGACACCGATTGCGATGTCTCAACGACTTCCTTTACTTCTTCCTAATGATGTTTCCTGTCTTACAGCAAACAGTTGTTGATGAAACGACCTCAGAGACGTCGCCTCTTCTCATCTGTAGACTTGTTTTCTGCACAAATACAATGTAATTAAATTGTTCGCAACAAGTGATATTTATTCTCTCTCTCTTACTATTTTATCTTAGGAGAGACTAAGCTGGTTGTAAAAGGAATCTTTTTATCTTAGCATACAAATAAGCTTAGTTGTTGCGTAAGGTCAGATGAAGGTCATCATCTTAAAAATTCTGAATGAGTCAGTTGGTGAGTCACGGGAAGATTGCAAGTTTTCCTAATTTCGCTTAACTTCTCCGTCTTTTAGATGGGAAAAAAGTGTTTATTTTTTCGATAAATTTCATTTTATCAAACTGAAATGGGATGGAGGTTTCCTAATTTCGCTTAACTTCTCCGTCTTTTAGTTGGGAAAAAAGTGTTTATTTTTTCGATAAATTTCATTTTATCAAACTGAAATGGGATGGAGCATTTTCATTTTAAACGAATGGTTATAGCGAACTAAGAGCAGTTTATAGTCGAAGCAGCGCTTTCTGAGTACTAATTAAGAGAATTTTATACTTGTAGCACGGTATCTCCACTTCAATTAAGTTCACTCTATAAGCTTAATTGAAGAGTTGCAGCAGTTATAACGATTCTCTGCTGATTAATATTAACGAATACTAATACAGAATCTCAATTTTTTTTTTTGAATTAAAATTCTTCTTTTATTATGTTGACATTTTAACGGGGGAATTATTATTATTATTATTTTTTTTAAAAGCAAAAAAAATATATAATAATAATAATGAATTTATATCATTACTTCATTTCTTTTCAATACACCAAAGCCAAATTAAAAAGATGCCTCTATTGAAAGGATGATAAAAGAAAACGACGTAAGCGAAATAAAAGAGGAAGAAAGGATGAATGTGGTCAGAAAAGAATGCATAGTATCCAGTCGATATTGAGAAGCAGCAAATTGAAGCAGAAACGCGCTAAGTAATGACAAAATATCAAAAAATAGACTTTTGCAATCGTGTAGGCAATTCTTCTGCTGTCAGATCGACCAGTATGTCTGCAGTCCGATGATAAATAGAGTGAACATAGCATCATGTATCAGCCATGTAGAAACCTAGTCCAATAAATGTCAGGGGTTTGTCTCCATGTCCGCCTAAAAGAATCTATCCAAAGCTCGACTTCTGTCCGCAGATTCTTTAATGTCTTTTTTCTTTTTTTTTTATTCTTCTTCTGAATGGAAACCATTAGAATTGTGACAGGACGACAAATGACGTTTGACGTATCAATTTTGACTGTTTAGTTAGTACATACCAAGTTTAGAAGTGTCACGTGATCTAATAAGGTCAATATTTTGATCCTCCGGAGAACATCGTCTCAAAAATAAATTGTTCTGCGAATTGTGTTTGTCTTCTTGGAATTTTTCGTACGAGAACACTTCTACGATTGATTTAATTTACTTTATGTGACCGTTCTGACCCTTATGAAACCACTCCCTGATGTATTCGGCAATAGAAATATTTGTTTCTGATGTGTGCAGCCTTCTCGATGGCATTTCTTCTCGTTTCTCCCCATATCATACAGATTTTTAACACAATAGGAATGCTGCAAGAAATTATTTTATAATCAACCATCCAAAATTAGATAAAAATAATGAAAATAAAAATAATAATCCTCAATATTTATCGAAGATTTATATAAATTTTACACATAAATAATAATATTCAGGTCGGTAAATATAACAAATGGTTTCTGCTGATTAATGCTACATCTATACAGTATCATTCTACAAACCGCAAAGTAAGATTAAAAGAAAAAAAAGAAAAGAAGATAAAGTAAACAAAAATGATACCGATTATCTCATTATCACATGGTTACTTAATTAGTGTTTTTCAAAATATATAATCGTTCACCTAATTATCAACAAATTTGTAACGGCTCAAAACCGTGATCTAATTAAGTGGATAAACCACACGCAAAGGAGAAAAGTTAGCGAACATTTTTTTTTCCTCCCCATCACTCTCTTCTTTTTTCCCAAATCTGGAGAAAATTAATTTGTAGTGTTAAATTCTTTTATATATATATATTTTTTTTTATTCTGCGGTTTGGTGAGAGAGATAGGAAGTTCATAAAAAGATCCGAAAAATGTAGAAACATTAATCAGTATCAGGTCATTAATCAACTAAAAAAAAAGGAAGGATTTCAAGTGCAGCAGCAAAATTTACGTCACATATTTCGAAAGCACGACATCGATTTTAATTAAAAATACTCGCAACTCGACATTTTGTGGAAGAAGAACAATAAGAAGAAGAAATTGTTTTGTTTATCCTAGCTTTAAAATATTTGTCAACAAAGAAAAACAATTTTATTTGTGGCTAATTAAAACATTTCGATCGAATAGTATGCTGTCTAGCAATTAACTTGTAAAATTATTGTGAATACGAAGCCCGTTTGGATTAAGAATGAAGAAAATCTATGTGCTTAGCTTGAATAATCTATAGTTTGAGCTCTTAAAATTTTTTGAACACTAGATATTACCCGTTGATATAAATCTTGTGATTTAATCTTATAACTTTGAAGTATCACTGGAAAAACTCCTCGAACTCGTATACACGATCATTAAATGGCGGCCATTTTTAAGTTATAGCGCCACCTGCAGATTTTATCTTTTTTTAGAGAAACTACAATTTTTAATTTAATTTTTATTCCTTAAATTTTAAATTATTAATAACGACAAAAAAAAATTTTGGCTGTCGCAGAAATTTGACCGGTTATACTTTTCTAACGATACCCTATTTATAAGAATCGGTACAGTGATTTGACTACAAAAATATATCCACCTAACCAGCCACGTTTCACTATTAATATATACTAGATACTACCGGCTCGTATGAGCAGAAATCTTGTGACTTAATCATGTAACTGGGGTGGGCAACTTTTTTTTTTTGTAGGGGGCCGTACAGAAAAATTTATGGTGAGCCACGGGCCAAAACAAAAACAATTGATAATAATAGTATTTATTTAAAAAAGAGAAGGTACAGATATGTAAGTATACATAGCGTTGGTATTAGATATAATAAAATAATGTGGCCCGCGGGCCGGAGGTTGCCCATCCCTACTTTAGAGTATCAGTCGAAAAGCTCCGCGAACTCTTATACAGGACAAGGTGCAAGATTATCCATTGGGAATCATCAAGGAACTCCTTGGGATCATCGAATGGCGGCCATTATTAAGTTATAGCGCTATCTGCGGATTTTATCTTTTTACAGAAACTACAATTTTAATTTAATTTTTACTCCTTAAATTTTAAATTATTAATAACAACAAAAGATTTTGGTTTCCGTAGAAATTTGAGGGTCAGACTTTTCTAATGATAGCCTACTACATTTATAGGAATCGGTACAGTGGTTTGACTGCAAAACGGATATCCAGTCATCCAGCCACGTTTCGCTATTAATATAAATGATATACAGATATATATATATATATATACATGTATATAATATGTAAATTTTGACTTAAGATTTTGATGTTACCTTTAATAAATTTATATTAGTAATTAAAACATAAACCGTATTGAATTAATAACGATGCTAAACGACTTTTACGACATGCAATTAGTTACATCAAGTTTCTGGATCTGTTTGGCTCCACCCAATATCCTAACGCTTCCAGAAATATATAAATTTAGTTTACTGATAGTAATCAATCGACTCCGCCCAATTGCTTTACTGTTACAATAGGGAATGCTGTATTATTCGGCCATGCTAATAGTAGTAGTAGTAGTAGTTTTTCTGAAAGTTATCGGGGGTTGCGCTCTGTTTGATCCATTGTTATTCATTGTAGGAGTGCTACTATAGCAATAATAACCATTATTACATCAGTCCTTCATTCAATAATTATACTGCGATAAATTCACATTAAAAGACAAATACTTCCACCGGCAACAATAGTGAAAACGATTTTCTGCCAAAATAAAAACCGCAAAATAAAAGGAGAAGATAAAAAAAAAAAGAAGAACATTTAGATATGAGGCGAACACTTAACGTTGTCACCGTTAGTATAATTGATCGTCTCATCCCTCAACTTCTGCTATTGTCTCTGTCACTACTGCTGGGATTTAATCTCTTTACCAACTACTACTACTACAGGATGAAAAAATTTATTGCCATTTTTTCATCCCTCCATTTTTCACGCACACACGACACGTCTTTCTTTGACCAAAATTTCGATATTAAAATACATTACGTTGAATATTTCATTCCCGTGATGAAAAATATCGTTACGAGAGTAATTATTATTATTATTATTATTATCATCATTATTTTTTTTTTGTCCTTTCAGCCGTTGACGGTCGCTGGACATCTTGGTCTTCGTGGTCTACTTGTAGTCCAGACTGTAGGCACCACAGGAGAAGATCTTGTACAAATCCTCCACCTTCTAACGGTGGAAGATATTGCCCAGGAAAAGATCTGGCTACTGCCAATTGCACTGGAGGATTGTGCAAAGGTGAGTACTGCACATTATATAATTATTAAAAATTCTGTAAGCGTGAAAGCGATTTTATGCAATCATATGATCCAATGAAGTTCTTAACTGAATAAAACTCTTTTAAACATTAACAAAATCACTAGAACTCGTTTTTCATTCATTTAATGATTGTCATAATAAACTATCCTACATTAAATCCATCTAATTATGCACCCTGATGAGTAAATTATGCTCAAATGCTGATTAGAAACCCCGTGGAATGATTTATGCTACGACCCCTCAATTTATATTACCCTCTTTATGTCAACGATTAATCTTAACAAATAGTTTACAAAGAGGTACTACTAGAAGATATAGTCGTAGGCTACTTTAGGGCCTCTTCTAGTTTAATTTACTCTGTTCTTTAAGCTACAAGTCCGACAGAATGCCCCTTGAAGAAGGCCTCCTAGAAATTGAATAGAGGGCGAGTTTTAGGCGAAAACGAAAGGGGAAGAAATACTTTTTTTTTTGTTGTTTAGAATTAAAAAACCAACAGTTGTATGCGACGAGGAGAGTTTAATCAGGTTAGAGGGCGATCACGACCGTAAACCCCCCCTCTCTTTCTCAAAATCACGTGATTGATAATAGCCAGATCGATAAAAATATTACAAGTTTGTAACGAGTGATACATGACTTTAATTAATGGAGGAACAAAAAGGAACCATATCTATTTCGCCCGTCCAATTAATTAATCACGTCACGAGCAAGATGTCGTGACGTGGAACAGTCACGTTGGTCCCCTTTAAAGTAAATGAATTCTGACAATGAAGTAGACTCCCTTCTGCGCTTCCATAATTCATTCCCAATTCTTCCTTTGTTACACTCCTTTATCTTCTACCAGTAACTGTATCAGTTTGTGGAAATTTCTCAAATTCATTTATTTTAACAAAGGAGATTTCTAAGGGTCCTTTCTTAATTAGGTTAAACACAATACACTACAATACTTCTCTATTATGTTTCGCCTTTAATTAGTACCTCTGATTTAAGGTATTGATTTGCTTTTTTATGCCCCACAATAAAATTTATTCGAGAATAACTCGCGATATTTCGCAAAAAATCGAAATATTTTTATGGTTAAAACTGAAAATTCACCATAATTTGTAAGTTTAACAATCCTTTTTTATATTTTTTATTCGTTATTAATTAAAGTTCTCGCATTAAAACTATAGTAAACATTTTTTTTTGTACATATATAGACATCATCTTGAAGAGTAACAGCATCAGATATGCAGCAAAAAATATTTCCTTTATTTTTTTATGCTAATTAAAATAAAATTTGTTAGGAAAAAAAAGTATTATTGAGTAAGCGTGTGCTCTTTCACACGTAATATTGACGCTCGTGACCGGAAATTAAATCCCGACACGTGACCACAGAAGGGGGTTTTGGGTGAGAAGTACAGGTGCTGGAACCCCTGCACAGGTGAGAGAGCGGTAGTTGTTAGACGGACACGTCATCAGTTTTATATTAATAAATCGATGAGGAAATGTAATCAAAAAGAGAGTGTTTTTTTTTTAACCTCTAGATACCTTATTCTCATCAAAGATGACATTATCAAATTTGGTAACTTTCGAGTTCTGGAGCAAAATTCTACTTTTCCTCTGAAATATTCACATATCTAACACAAGTTTTGCATGTTAACGTTTGATATTTTGTTCTCTTTAGAAAGCATTATGTGGACAGTATACTCAGAAAAGTCATGTGAGGAAAAATGGACATCCACGCTATTATTCTGCTATTAAAAAACTATTTTTCCTAAGTGGGATGTTGTTGAACTTGTGATTCATTGATAGAAGTGGCAAAATTTTATTTCGGCATTAAAAAAAAAGAATAGAATCGGTTTTAGGCGTGAGAGAACGTCAGATTGCTGCAATCTCTGCACGTAGAGTGGGATTAAGGGTGTGAGCAGAACCGTGGGAAAAAATCCACCTTGTTGGACATTTTTAACACGATTGTCGGTAATCGAACTCTGATTACTCACACCTTTGTACTTCAGAGGACTATACAACCACTCTACTCTATAATCTGCATAAATGCGCATTATTTCCCTAGACAAGTCCTCCAAATAGTTGCTGCCTTCTTTTTTTTTTTCAAGTTTTTTTGCTTCAGAATCTTATTTTTTTTTCGTTGGGCTTTCAACAGATTCTACAATTTGGAAACGAAATCTCCTGTGACCACTTCCCTAGACAAGTCCTCCAAATAGTTGCTGCCTTCTTTTTTCTTTTCAAGTTTTTTTGCTTCAGAATCTTATTTTTTTTTTCGTTGGGCTTTCAACAGATTCTACAATTTGGAAACGAAATCTCCTGTGACCTACTCAGGAATTTTTTTTTATCATGAATTTCATTCTCGTATTTTTTAAAACAGCTTTCGTTGTTTCTAAAATAATACCCACTTTTACTTGAAGAATAATGATATTTTGTATTTCAACCCTCAGAAGTAAAGTAGTAGAAGTGAATGAGGACCAAACAGGGTGGTTTATTCTTTCAAGCCAGACAATTTGTCTTTTGCAATGATGGATGTATGTATGCCTAACCTTACACACTACAGTTTATATTTATTTACTTTGCAGTGGGAAGAGATAAAGACCAAGTTTTGCAATATGGCACAGACAGAGAAGAAGAAGGTAAGTTAAATTTTCTATTAAGTCGAAAAATTATTTTAAGGTTCTCCCTTTCTAGATGACACAAAAAAATTTTAATTATCAAGATTCTCTCCAGTTTCGATACGGGTCGAAAGAGAGGATTAAAGTAAAAGCATCCTAAAATCCTTCATCAAATCTGTAAAAATCTGACTCGAACGGGTAAATATAGGTATGAGCAACACAAAAGAAACCTGCTTTTAACTTGATTTAAGAATCGTTTCAGTAGCAAAGAGGGATTCTAGTTCGAAAAGTTGGATAAAGGAACCATTTCATTGAAAACTTTCTCCTTCGTCGAGCTGTTATCGAAATGGCGTCTCGATTTAATGATCCACCTTACTTCACTTCCCCCAGGAGGCTACATCCGGAAACAGGGGACAGATTAGGTTAGCTGATTAGAGGCCTGTCCCTTCATCTGGACGGTAGGGCGATACAATCATTTCGGATCGTCTTTTATGCTCATCAGCTCTTCTTTATCTCTTCTGCTGAAGGGGAGACCTTCTATCGACTGTCATTTGTCATCCAGGCGTTATAAAACGATCCGTCCGGGTAATTAATGCGATTTTCTTGGCTTCGGAATATTGACACCTGACTTCTGCTCCCTCCTGATATCCGCAGGATGATTTGATTGAAAAGGAAAGAGAAAAAAGCCAATTTTTAATATAAAGGAAAAGAGAGATAAGTCGATTTTCCTTTTCATTGCGAGATCTTTCTCAGCATTATTTTTTTTTTTTGCAAGTGGTTTATCTAACTTCGAATTAACTTGCAAAAGTACGCTAGAGATGAAAGAGTTTATCTCCAGTTTATGAGCTATGATCATCCTGAAAATCTCTTCCATAATCGTTTCTTTAAGAACAGTTGCATCCATTCAATCTAAACATAAATCAGACGAACTAAAACTCTTACGATTTATGAATATCATCTCTAAAAAAATCTATTAAACTAAACTAGCAGATTATTTGTTAGATTTGCGTTTTCGCAATTTGGCATCCGTTTAATCGATTTAAAAATCGATTAACTAATTAATTTATTAATTAGAAAATGGCTTATTTATGTCAAACAAAATTTAGAATGCATTAAATTTACTCTCGTTTTATCATAAATAGATTAATCGATTTTGAAAAATCTAATTGTAATCTGCACCGCGTAATAACTACCTTCAAATGAAAATTTAACTTTACACTTTAATTTGATTTATTAGACGTTTGAAACATTATAAACGTTAGACCAGATTATTGAGGGGGAGGATAAACAAACACACCTACCACGATTTATATATATATATTGATATATAAGGACGATATAGACTAGCTACAAAGAGAATGTATTAATAAATTAGCGATTAAAACATTGTAGGTGTACCACAACGTGTGTGTAGAAGAGCAGCAGCAGCAGCAGTCGGGAGGCGTTGATGACAAGCTAAACCACGTGGGAATCACGCACCATTTGCTTCTCCATAGTCGTTTATCGCCAGGTGTGAGGGGGTCTGCTTCACTTTATATCGCCCTCATTCTCGTTGCCACATTAGTCACGCTTTGAAGAGGAGATATCTCTCCGCCATGACAAAATAATTTGCGAAGAAGAGAAGTCGGACACTTCTTTCTCCGAAAGCAAATAGCGTAGCAAGATGCTCATCTTCCTCTCGTGCTACAGGGTCGAAAGTGGTAGTTTGGAATTCTTTTGTAGGGCCAGCTGCATCGAGAAACGATGCTGAAAGAGTCGAATGCCGTTCGCAAATGTTCGTGAGGAGAACATCCAAAAAAATATTAGATACTTCTCCGCATCCTATGTTCGTTCTTATATGGAAAAACATACTCTAGAAAGAAGAACGATTGTTTCTAAAATATTTTTTTAGCCTTAAACTTCTGTATGTAATCGTTGAAATTATCCATAATTAATTTGCAACCGTTCAAAAAATATTTTTTGGATATTTTGGAAGGAAAACATTCTGAAACATGTCCATGTAATCCTCTTTTTTATATTATATATAAGAGATCGGAAGAGCGTCGTGTAGGAGAGTAGAACTATACGTATTTAATCAGAGTAACGTTTTCGGCTTCAACGCCATCATCAGTTTTTACAAACACATAATGGAACATAATAAAAATGTCTCAGTTCTAGAACCACAAAAATAACATTAAGAACTAAAATACAAAATTTAAAAAACATTTCAAAAAATTCTACATTAATTTTAAATACCCAACAGGGTCTTACAATTATGGCTAAAGCCTAACCAAATAAAACTAATTTAATTAAAATTATATTTACGCGTAGAAAAAATACAAACTAAACCTCATAACAATTTCCAGAAATACAAAAGTTATCTTTGCTACAAAACCCTCCTCAGTCCATATTATACTGGGAATCTCGTTGTAAAGCAAACTTCCAGGCTTTAGATATATTATTCCTTTGCCTATCATTAATTACTAACCCGTTCTTACTACCTCTAAATATCTGTAACTCCTCTGCGGCGAACAGCTCGATCACATTACTAAAAGGCTTCAGTATTCTGCTTTTCTCCCACTCTATTTGCACATTACACTCGTATGCTCTTTTAGCTAGTGCAGTGTTCAAGTTAGCTTTCTCAATGTCCTTTCTATGCTCCTTTATCCTATCTTTCAAATTTCTTGCCATCGCACCGATATAAACCTCGTCTCTACCATTTTCAAGATTTTTTAATGGTATTTCATAAACTCCCGTTCTCTCTTCACGCTTGTACATATCCTTAACGTTCCGGAGTGCACTGAATACAGTCTTTGCCCTTTGAAACGCTGATCTCTTTCCTCCTCCTTTTATTACTCTATTTACTGCCCTGAATTGTTTTAGCACATCTGGCACTATGGTAAAATCTTCTCTATGCCGATTTTTCGTTACCTCTACCTCTTTTGACCTCCCGTCTCTATTATCATTCTGCATACTTAAACCTTTTCTTAAGCAACTCTTTAAATAACTTATCAATCACACTCCTGTTATATCCATGCTTTTGTGCTATAATTTTAATCTGGTTCAATTCGTTTTCCCTCCGCCTCTCATCAGAACAATGGGTAAGCGCTCTACTGACATACGATTTCAAAGCCGCTTTTTTATTACGCCATTTGTCGTTTGACCATTCTGGCATAATTACAGGGCAGTACGTTGGCTTCCTATATACTGATGTTGTAAATGAGAGGTCATTTATTTCTAAGCAAATATCTAAGAAATGTATTACCTTCCTTTCTTTTTACTCTAGCTTTAATTTTAAGCCGTAGCTTGGTAATGCGAAGAGGTCTTGAAGCATTTCCATTTTATCTGCTTCTTTCCGTATAACAAAAACGTCATCAATATACCTCAAAAATATGTGTGCTTCCCTTAATATATCATTCAGGCAGGTTTTCTCTACAGATCTTAGTACTAATTCGGCCAAAACTCCTGCCAGCGGGCTTCCTATTGGGACACCCAAGGTCTGCTTATAAAATCTATCTTTAAATCTGTAAAAAGAGTTGTTGCATAATAAATCTGCTAGTTCCCTAAGTAACTTACGGCGTTTTGCTTCCCCTGAAGTATTCTCCAAAAAGAACCGATATAAGCATAAGCACACCGGGGCAATGTTGAGTGATGGGTATAACATTTCAAAGTCATAGGTTGCCAAAAAGCCTTCTTTGAGTGCTGCCCACCTTCTCACAAGGATATAGGCTTTATGTTGTTGTTGTTGTGGATTTTATTTGACGCAAGGGATGAAGGATAGGAATGAAGGTAAAGTTTTATGTTGTTGTTGTTGTTGTGGATTTTATTTGACGCAAGGGATGAAGGATAGGAATGAAGGTAAAACTATCAATATTGGCAGATGGTGAGATTGTAGGCCTATTATGTTACAAACAAAACAGTCTTCAGTGTTTATAAAAAATTAAATCCAAGAAGTTTTGTTTATTTGTTAGGGAAAGAGATTGTTTGAAATAGGTTTTATCCATTTTACATATATATAATATATCAACAGTGCCTATCAGAAGGGAGCCTTATGATTTTAGTGGCCTCAATTTTCATGATTTTAAAGGCATTTACCAATGTATATTCATCAATTTTGTCAGTTAAATATAAGCAAGATTTTTTGAAATAAATAAATGTTACAATTGAATAAATATTAAATATCATTGTTATTTATTTTCTAGTTCATAGTTTTATATAAAATTTTGAAGGCCCTCAAAAATATTAATTGTCTCAGGCCTCACATTTTCTCTGAAAGGCACTCATATATATCATATATATACCATATATACTCGAATATAAGCCGATCCGTGTATAAGCCGACTCCCCCCCCGCCTTTACGAAAAAGAAACGTCATCAAAATCTTACAGCATTATTTTCCAATTTGGTCTCTGCCTCATATGCATCCATTAATTCTTGCAATGAAGAGTCACTTGCATCAACCATGTCTGTAAATCAGTTGATCGTTCTTCCATACAGTGATAAATTACTAATTACTTATTTTTATATATATTACATATAAAAATTATTATTTTATATATGTATAACAAAAATTTTTATTGCAAAAAAGTGCAAAGGAAGGACATGAACCTACAACCTCGAGCATTGAAGGCATACATTTTAGCAACAAAATCACCAAAGCTCTAACAAAATAGTTTTTTTCTTAAGAAGTGTCATTTGTGCACCAAAACTTAAATTTAAATTTTCTCATAAAAGAGACAAAAGGACAGTGCTCACTTTGGGAAATGACACATAGAGGGGGAAATGAATCAAATTTACTGGAAGTATCAAAAATTAGCTCATGCAAGTTTTGCCATCTCCTTGTAAGTATGCAATATTGTAGTTCTGCTTTTTTTGGCTATAGGTATCCCTCCTATAACACAGTTTTGTTTAAACACGTTTTGAAAATTGTGGAAACCCTCATATAACATGGTATTTCTACAAAACAGTTTTTACTTAACACATTTAGAAAATTACATTTACTCTCCTACAATCTTGCCTACAGCACAGCTACAAAACATTTTTATTAATTTTTGTAAATCATTTTTACTTAACACATTTAGAAAATTACATTTACTCTCCTACAACACAATACAATTTTATTTATTTTTGTAAATCCATAATAAGGACACATAATACACGTGTAAAGTGCAATCATTGGCAAATACTTTGCTAAAATTAGTCAAAAATGCAATTTTGCTAGTTTATCTTGAAACAGATGATATGCAGTCTATTTTCAATTTTGATTTGAAATTGAGTTAATTGGTGACCATTGAGTATTTGTGTTCCAAACATTCAGTTCTTGGATAAAAAAATGTTTTTATTCTTCAATAGAGGAATATGAAAAAGAAGAAAAACTTTTTTATTCATAAATTTTTTTTGAGTATCTGTTAAGGAAGGATAGTATTCTAGCAGGTTGTAGTGTGTTAGGTTACAGATTTTGTAAAGACAGAAGATACACAAATTTAAATGCATAAAAAAGTTCAGAAAGTGAAGTTGATACTGTTAAAGAAAAATGTTTTCATTTTAATGAAACAGTGATAAGGAAGATATAATTATTAAATGAATGTTACATACACTACATACTTTTTTCTTTCCTTTTGTTTTACGTATATTGTTTTCTGGGGGTCTTACATATATATTTTTCTTTCTTTATGTTTCATGTTATTAATATTCTTAATAAAAATTAGATTTCTTATGTGGAATTAAATAAAGTTATTTGTTTTTAATTGGTTTTGATTATTTGTTTTTAATTGGGTTTGGAATGTAACTCTTCTCTTTGTATTGACTCTAGGTCTCATATAACACTGTTTCATGCAACACTATGTTTTTTAGGAACCTATGTATCATGTTATAGGAGGGATACCTGTATTCTTAATTTTATATTTCAAAAGTATGTAATGGATAACAGTTGACTCTTTTCTTATATTTAAGAATTATATTAAATACATTAATATAACATTTATTATCAAGCTTGACCCTGAGTTACAAGAATTTGATTAAGATATTTTTCAGACATGCATCTTATTTTTAAATTAGATCAGGACAATATAGAAAACTGATAGTCTGAGGAAGTATCCATAAATTGTCTTATTGTTAGGGAGGGAAATTTAATAGATTTGTGATAGTAAATTAATATATATACTCGAATATAAGCTAATCCATGTATAAGCCAACCCCCCCAACTTCGGTGTTTGAAAATCAGTAAAAATGTGAAACCCATGTATAAGCCTACTTCCCGACTTTAGCACTTAAAATTCAATAAAATTTTGAAACTGATAAATTACGTGATCTTTGATTTTTACTTACCGATATATTAATGCCATTTGCCAAAATAAATATTTTATTGGAACTTTAAATATATATATATATAAAATAAATTTTAGAATACAAACACCAATATATCAATTTAACGATCAAGTGCATTGTGCCGTCGACTCCAATCTGCATTTATATAAATGCATCAGATAGGCGATACAGCATCGGATAGATGGCAGTGCAGTGTCACCTATCTGATGCACTTGCATAAATGCAGGTTGGAGTTGGCAGTGTGACACACTCAATCGCATCAAATTTACTCCGATCTTACTTTGGAGTAAATTTTACTTTACTCCAAAGTAAGATCGATGTTGGTGTATGACATTATTGTTAGGATGATGTAGCTTCAGAAAATATCACAAGTGAATGAAGTTAGGATGACGTAACTTCAGAAAATATCAAGTTAACGAATAGTAATAATTTGATAATTTACATAAAAATATTTTCTTATTATTTGTTGTTGAATAACTTTTCTTTTCTAAAAAATTTCATATTATCATAGTAAAAATTCCATTAGAATAGTCGTCACGTGGCTCCCAAGAGACTATTCAAAGTTTTGTTTTCCCTATAGTTGAGTTTGAGTTATCATATTTCAAAATGAGTGGGTCGTCCTAACGATGATGTCATACATCATTAGGATGACGTATGCAACGTGATTTCTAGACGTTAAGCATGTGATCTCAAAGTTTTGATTGTGCTTACGATGAACTTTTTCGATAGACTACTGATTTTATTATTATTTATTTAAAATCGTTATTTTAAATATTATTTTAGTTACTTTAATCTACTTTAGTTAAATATAATAGGCATTTATCTATTACTATCAAATGGATTAAAACAATCTTAATTAATAATAATGAAAAATAAATTTATTTTTCACCCAAATATGAATCCTAAGTAAGATTCTTGATTGTTTGTCAAGAGTTTTTGTGTCATGTCATATCGTGCAGCGTGGTGTCGCTTACCTGATTACAGTATATAGACGAGGTTGGAGTCAGCAGCGCAATGTGCTCGATCGCTTCGGGGTAAGATAAAATTTTACCTGCTATTGTATTAAATGAATTATTGCAAAATTTCCTATAGGAGAAACTTTGATTCATATAAGAACTAATGTTTTCGGCATATTACACCATCTTCAGGTTCAATTCTGTTGTAAACTTTTGGTTTTCAAACCTGATCGAATCTGATGATGGCTGGCATAATACACCAAAAACATTAGTTCTTAGTTCATGTATAAGCCAACCCCTACTTCAGAAATTTTTTCTGAGAAAAAACCTCTGTTTATACACAAGTATATGTGGTACATTTACAACTGTTAATAGTTTGATTTAATATATTAATTATAGTCATTTTGTTAGAGAGAGAGTGATTGCATAAGAAATATAGATATTCAATTAACAAGTCAATTTGTTGCATTCTAGCAATAATAAATGCATCACTCCATTCAGCCAGGATATCGGTGAGAACTGCCATTTATATGCTATAGAAGTTCCGTCTTTTTACGCTTCTTGTGGATTTCTATAAGATTGTATGCAATCAAACAATAAATAGAAGTCATGGTCCTATTGTTCATCTGTATCTCAGTAAAGCAAGTAATGGTATATTTCTTAGCCAAGAGTTGAGATAGTTTGTTATGATTAGATTGAGCATTTTGAAAAAAAATTGCGACATCACCAAGATTAGCAATGCTATTCCTTAATTGATATATAACATTAGTATCATATTTAGTACAAGTAGTTCTTGGTTTATGAGTTCTTACTTTATAAATTCTTGCTATTCTGAGGTTTTTCAAGTATGAAGTATCAAAAAAATTGAAAATATGAACATTAATTATAATAAATAAATGGTAATCTTTCATAAAAAGGCATTTCAAACTACATCTGTAGCTATGCAATACATTATGACTAAGTTTGTAGCAATAACTTCATCATTTGCTGCAAAAATCAGAATAATCAAAATGGCTGACTGAGAAATTGAAGTAGTGTGTTCTGGCATCCATGTTTCACTGACAAATTATGTAAATAATAATCATTCCTAAGTTGTGCCTTAGGTATTATACATTCTATAAAATCCAGTATTTTTCCTTGCAGATGGTTATCAAACTAACTAAAATTACAGTAGAGCGTCAATTATCCAAACTAATTGGGATCAAGGGTATTCGGATAAATGATTTTTTCAGATAATCAGTCTGATAAAAAGCCTGCGTATAAGCTGACTCCCCACTTCAGAAATTTTTTCTGAGGGAAAAAAAACCTCAGCTTATACACAAGTATATATGGTATTCAAAATGTAGAAACTAATATTATTACAAATAGAAATTAATCCAAAAAGAGGTAGGATTGCAGGGACTTTAACCATTTATGAAAAATAAAAAAATCACATCAAACCAATTAAAAGTAGACCCATCAGCAATTAGCTGCATCTAGCAATGGTGCCTAAATTAAGAAGATATGTATAACTTTTGCACTGCATTTAAATTTTAAGAAATAGTGCTAAAATATATTATTTTGTAAATTGAATTACACATTTACAAAAACAACAGCACTCTATATGCAGTATAGTTAAAACTCCTCAGTTTTAACAATACTGCATGTAGTGCTGTTGTTTTTGTAAATGTGTAATTCAGAAAGGTTTAAGCAGTTTGGATAGAGAACATTGATTTGTAAATTGAATTATATATAATTCTAAATTAATTTATTAATTTGTTTGTTAATTATAAGTTACTGGTAATATTTATATTATTTTAAAAGCATGTAGTATAATTTAAATACATATGTACTTTGATGATTAAATAATGTTACCATAAAAATTGCTCTTTAGAATGTTTGATGGAATTTGATTTTAATGTAGCTGAAGAGGATTTTTAATAAAATCAAAAACACTTCTACATTTTGAGTAGTTTTATAATTTATTTGCATACATGCTTAATTTTTCTGCCATAGTTTCTGTTTGTTTTGTTTAAGTTTATTATATCCATATTTGAAAACATAGCTGATCTTTGCCTTGATTTGTATATATAGGTAGTTTTCAGTTTGAGTTTTCACACAAGTATTAAAAAAGTTTAAAATGCAAACTATAATTCCAATAAATAAATCTTAAACAATAATAAAAATGTATTTCAAACTACATACATAAGTATCAATACCTATGACTGGGTTTGTAGCAAAAACTGTCATCTGCTATGAAATCAGAAAAAACAAAATGATAGCTGAAAACCAGAAGAAGCATGAATAGTATATGTATGGAAGTTTCTGTTATACATTTGCTTACACATCTAGCAGTGGTTGTTTCTGTTATACATACTGAGTAACTTAGTATATCCAATCTTTTTGATGGTTTTTAATCTACACATTTGTTTCGAGTGGGTCTTGATCATGTACATTGAAAATGACCGGTTGACGTTAGGTGTATATCATCTGAGCAACTTAGGTTCAGTATTTCCACTTAATGATAGGTCATAACCTACACAGTGTAGCACTCCACACTTTTTGCATCTTAACCTTGATCACTTTCTGGGTAGGGCATGATTAGATTATATTCGTTGAAATTATGATGATTTGCTGGTTAAACTAAGTTATCTTATATAATGTATTTTAAGATTTTACTAATAGAGGGCATCAATAATCAAACCAATCTATTTTATATTACATATTGAGACACTTAATATCACATTAATATGCAGTGTATTGAATATATAATCATGAATGAAAGACTGAAAGTCATTATTGGTATTAGGTTTTGTTTAGAAGTGATTAGTGGTGTTTTCTTTATAGTTATTTTATTCAACCATTGAAGATGATGCAAGATTTAATTAGTGAAAGTTGAAATGTGCACATTAGAATTTCTTAATCACTGAAATTTTTTATAATAATGCATTTACTAATGTATTGATATTTTATTTCTTACATTTTAAATAATTTGCATTGAAGAGAAAATTCAGTTAAGCTAATTTATACAAGCATGGAAATGATGAGATTTCAACTATAGCAGATGAATATTACAGTTATTCCAAATTTGTTATGAATATATTTACATATAAAAATTTCATTTTTATTATAATTTTTCAGATGTAACAAATATAATCAGTGCCTATTTAAGAAAAAAATTGAGCAATTTTTGTCTTAACTGATTGATTAAAAAATACACAAAAATATAGAAAATAATGTAATTGAATAATGTCAGCAGCAGCAGCAGTAGTAGTAGTAGCCGTAAATTATCAGGATTCAACATAGAAGAAGTCAGATAGGGCATGACTTGTTCATTGTTTGCAATACACCTCAAAACCTGAGGAAGAGAGAGAGATTATTTTAAGGAAAAGAAAAAAATGTACTGCATTGCTAATATTTGGTAACAATTAAAGTAAAAAATCTAAAATAATAAACTAATAATAAGAAATGCTGGATTTCTTGCTAAAATTTCTGAATTTTAAATTGAGGATTTTTGTAAAAAAGTACTGAATTTGTAATTCAGATTCTGAAATGCCAGATTTTTGAAAGTACATGCACTCCACTCCTCCAGTTATGAATATTCATATTTATAAACATGAAATTTCATTTTCAAATTTCATGAAATTTCAGAAATTCTCTTATATCTTTAAACAATATGATAGCTGAATACTTTAGCAACCAATATTATATAAAATTATTCAGTTAGTTATTCTATTACAGCAGTATTTCAAAATAGTGATGATTATGCAAAAAAACTGTTTTATAATTGGAACATTTTGTTCATATCTGTGAAATAAGAAATTTCTAATTGGTACAGTTGTGAAATATATAACACATTATATAAAGTTATTTAAGTAGTTTTTGAAGCAAAATAACAATAGTATCTGAATTACAAACAAAACTTACATATGAATGTTCATAACTAAAGGAGCATGTGTATATTGTACTTTGTTTTGCTTTTTTGTTTATATCTTTAATTTTATAGGTTCCTGATTTAGAATTGGAATTATCAAATCCAGAATGGACTATATTTCGTGCTGTGCAACATCTAGTTCAAGCTTCTGAGATTGGTACAAGGCAGGATAAAATACGTCGATTATGGGAACCAACATATATGTAAGTATATCATTATTTTACTGTAATCAGATTTATTTAATAAATAATTTATCTTTTCTTATATTAGTATTGCATACAGAGAAGCTAAAGATAATGAAAAGAAATCTAGAAAAGTAAGAAAATTTATATAATGCAATTTTACTTCTATATTCAAGATTAATTTATTTTACCTGATATCAGTTAAATCATTTATGTTGAAATAATTGAATGATCTTGCAGTTATCATATTGTATATTTTGATTAATAATGTCATAGTGATATCATGAATCTAATACTAAATACAAGTCACCTATTTAGGATCATCCATCTTATGATGATCTGATCTTTTACAATATTCCAAACTTGGCTATTTTCATAGCATATTGGCTAGAAATACTTTATTATCTTATTAAAAATTTACAGTCAGCTGATGATAATCTAATAAAGCAACCACTTACTGGGATCTAACTTCAATTCCAGATGATTCTAAACCTTGAAATCAGTGTTCAATTCCAGATTATTTTATCATCATGGAGGATCTGGGATCAAATTTGAATGACTTTACCATCTTGAAGGATTCATTATTCCATTCTCTATTATTACTACTATTTTGGGTCATTTTTGGCTTACAATAGCTTACAATATGATTATCAAAACATAATCTCACAATAAGTAGATGACACACTATAATATTTTTTCATTCTTGATAGATATCATTAAATAAGTAAATGTCTAAAAAATTTGCCATAATCAAAATAAAAATTAATAAAACTTATCACTTATGTCAATTTTTATTTTGTATAAGAAGATTCATAAATACAATAAAAATATGTCATTTCTTAAAATATATTTAGGCTTTTTTATATTTTCATCATATTTTTGAATTTCTATATATTGAAGATGATGAAAGTATAAATAAGAAAGAAAAAGGGTATTGTGATAAATTTTATGGAACCGGAAAAGATCCCTAGTGTGAGGAGGTGGTTGTTTAAAGTCAACAAAGCAAATTAAAGGATATGTTACTATCAGTTTCGATACTCCTGTAAGGGAGTGATGCTTTTTGTAAATATTATGTATTTTTATTAATATTTGTTTGTAATTTTATGTATTTTAAAATCTAAAAAATTTTAGATAATTTTTATAAATTTGTATAACTTTTATATAGTTTTTGTTTCTGTAATCTACTCAATGTATTTTTAGATGATTCTAATACATAACGAATTATACAGCTTTGCAGGCAGGAGGTGCTAAGGAGAGCGCTTATAGATGTGGTCCTGCTCTTTAAATTTTGTTGTGTTTGTTTATTTAGTGTGTAGTCCCCTGTTCTTGTGTAACAGGGTGAGTTCTGTAGTAGCAGCTGAGGAAGGCACCAAATGCATTTAAAATGTTTCTGTTTAAAGTTTTTGACTGCTAAAGGGCTTTGCATTTTACTTTTTGTTTTGTGCAGTCCTGTTGTCCTGTTGAACTTTTATTTTTTACTTTTTTGTAACCAGAAATATTTTCTATCAAGTGCTAGTTTTATGAACTTTTATTTAGATATTTTATAATTTAGAAAAAAGTTGTTTTATTTAATTTTTTTAATTAAATATTTTCTAATTGATTTATATTTTTTTAAAATCTAATTATAAAATTTTTCAAACTATCAATATTTCATGTTTTTGTTGTATATTAATATAATTTAAAAATTAATATTATTAAATTATATTACCTAAAGTTTACAAATACTATAATTAATATTCATATTTTTAAAATGAAATTTTTATTTGTATAAAAATAATTAAATGAAACAAATTTTATTAAAATATAATTTTATAATATAAATTATGATGGATAGAATTCTACAGGGTGGGCCATAACTTTCCATACATATAGTTTTTAACATTTTGCAATTTCCAAATGCTTGGATTGGTTGGCTTGATCTCTGGAGTGACCTCCAGAGGATAACACCCCAGATCTCACCCCACTTGATTTTCATCTTTGGGAGCATTTAAAGGTCATGGTATATCAGGAAAAGATATGAAGGAAAAGGATGTTTATTTTTCTTATGCATGGGAACTTATGGCCCACTCTGTATATAAACAGATAAATATGTTATGTAAGGAAAATAGTATGAAACTTTTTTGGGATCAATTCTGGGTTCTATATATAATTTTTTTCAAAAAAAGTTTGGATCTGGCTCATTGAACTCCATTTTCTTTATCTCATAGTTGATCCCACTATAAGTATAAATGGTGAATGCTAAAATAGACTCCTATTTAGTAGTCTTGCAAAGTCACGAATTTTAACGAATGTCTATATTATTAATTATTAACTAAGCCTAACGGTTAACGACTCTGCAAATTCTAGAGTTCGGCCTGAGCTCAGGTCTTAACTAAACTCTAACTTAAATATACAATCTAACTACAATTAACGTTCAACCAGCAAACAAAACCGGAAATCAGAACTTACAACTAAAAGTACCGATCAAGTGTTAGAACTAGAACAAACGATAATGATAGAAACTTACATTAATAAGTTAAAGAAATTCTCAAACAAGTTAAATGAAAAAACTATAAATTTATTAGACCCAGAACACTTACAAAAGTGTTAATAAGTGCTTTATTGAAACTATAATAAAGTAACAATAAATTAATCAACAAAGCTTGTTTAATAATTCAAAATCTCAAAACAACTATTCACAAAAAAAGAACCTTAAATACTACTAAAATTCTACTACAGTGAAACCCCGATTTTGAAACTTTTCGGGGACCGGCCCGAAAAGTCGGAACATTTCGGGGACCGGCCCGAAAAGTCGAACGAGCCGGGAAAACGCACGAATGAAAACTCTGATGACGTCATAATAAAAAAGTTATATAATTAAAACGTAGGAAACTCTGATACGTCATAATAAAAAAACTCATTGCAATTTCTATTATTGGACATTAGCGATTATCCAGATACACAAGCTCTAAGTTCAAGAAAGAATGTCTTTTATGAATGTCTTTTGATCATTTGATTTGTCAGGTTTCATATTTTTATAAATATTACAAAGTATAGACTATATATTTCTATTTTTCTTGGTCAAAATTTCTTGTCAAACCAGTCATTTCAGTTTAATAGTATGTTTATAGAAGTCTCTCTCAGTTCACATCATCATAAATAATGTTATTGATTTCAGTATGACCTAAGACAAAACTTCAGATAACTTTACTTTTATCCTACATTTTTATTTTTGTAAATAATTCTTTCATTTGTTTATATCATGTATTAAGAAATATTATAAAATTAAATTATATCAAGGTATAAACTCTTATACATAAATCCCCAAATTACATATATAAGACTTGTTTTTTAGAGCTTACACAGTGTGAATTCTGAAGTGGTGATCACCAAATATTTGTGCCTTATGCAGTTCACAGCATAATTAATGAACAAGCTATTCTTTAGGAAAAGTTCTATCATTTCATGATACTATATATAATACAATAAGTGTAGTCTAGATCTACAATATTTTCTGATACACTACTTGAGTTTTATATATCTTTAATCTCTTGAATGCCTTTGCCATCAAGGCCATGGAACAAAAAACAATAAAAACCAATATAAAAAAATTCAATCCTGATTTTATTAATCCATCTTTTGCAAATCGGTTTTTTTATGTGTAATCAGTGAAAATGCACCCTTTTGACCAGGGGTGGGCAAAAGGCGGCCCGCGGGCCAGATCCGGCCCGCGAAGGCATCTTATATGCTCTGGACACACAGGTATTTTTAACAAACATCTTTCTTTTTTCGTTCCAACAGTTCACAACACCTGAAAACCTTACAGATAGACAGTGTAGTATTCATCTTTCTCTGTTAATAAAATAAATACAATGTTACTTGGATTTTACATTTTCAGGGAAAAAGAAAATAATGCAAAAGGAGAAGGAAAACATAAATTGAGGGAAAAGTAATTTAAACAATTTCAAAAATGTTAATTGATAACAAAATTAGTCAACAAAATATGTTATCAAAAGTTGAATATTAAGAGCTCAAAATAACAATTTAGTCCAAACAAAAAAGATAATTTTTTACTCTGTGTCTAAAAGCACAAAGTCAAAAATAAAGTTACTGTATTTGAAATCACAGGTCTGAAAATACAAAGCAGTTAATCCATCTAGTAGATGAGAATAAAAGCAAATATAAATACAAAATAAAAGGAAAAAATTTACAGTAATGATGAAAGTAACTTGTCACCAAAGTTACTGTGCTGTCAGATTCACTTTTTACAAATACTCAAATTCATGAACATGTAAAGTTCACTGTGAGCATTATATAAAACAAAGTAAATATTTTACAATTATAAATTTTGGGAAAATTTTGTATTTGTATAAAAACAAATTGGATTCAAATTTTTTAAAATATACAGTATATTGCATGAAAATGTAAAATGTAGTAATATAAAATCCAGGTTACACTGTATAATAAATATAAATCATCATTATGGCAGTATAAATTTATATACTACTGACAAAATTACTATAAAATATAGTTTATTTCAATTCTGATCATTACAGATGTATAAAACTTTTTCAGTTTATCTATAAATAAGCCTTATTCGAAGTGGAAAAAGATACTTTTATTATAGAAGTACTTTCGACTTCAATAAGTCATCATCAGCTATACATAAAAACAATTAGAATACATCATTTGAAAACAATGTATTCTAATTGTTTTTATGTATAATTGTTTTTATGTATACTATTTATAAATATTACAAAAAATGCTTATAATGATATAAATCAGTATTTTTTCTACTAATATTAGAGATTGTAATTGATGTTGAAGTGATGTTTAAAATTCATAATTAATAAGTATAAAAATAAATTTAAGTATAATTTTTATTTCATTAAACATTAAGCCCATATGAAAATTCAATAATACTGCTTCAAAACTAAAAAAAATTGCATTAACTGATGTGACTTCCATTTCTAATATTTTGGCTGAAGATTAGCTATTAATAATGACTCACATAATAGTACAAATAGACTATTTAGTTAAATTCAGTTCATTAGTTCTTGAAATATGAAGCCATATGGACATAAATACATGCAAATATATACAGTAGAAGCTGTTTATTAGAATCACTTTGGGACTGATCTATTTTGATAACAATAACTGATTGATAATAATAAGCAGTGCATGTCAAAAAAGCATAATTTTCGTTTTTTTTTTTATTATATAGTATATACTGTAGTTTGCTGTTATATACAGTGTAATCTCGATTCATCGTTTTCGTTGGGACTAAAGACCTAGAGCAAAATTAAGAAATTTCTTATGTCAAAAATAATTTTTTATTTTTTTTCAATAAAGGGAATTATAAAGTTGCTAAATCTTTATATCACCAATTTTAAACTATATATTTCATTATCACAAAAAAAATTAAAAATTGCCAGATCTGGCAACAGAAAGGCCGCACCATTTGTAAGGCAAGACATGTGGTGAAACCACCTAAAGGTGCCGCGAAGTTTTGAAAAGCAATCATATTTGTCTGTATGAATTTTATTAAATCAAAAACTTACATCGTTCTAATAATTATTAATTAAAAATGTACACAAATTATATCTTTCCATTTAAGTTGAATCTGCATTATTTAAAATGGAGGACAAGTGTTTATCTTCTGATTTTCTCGTTTTTTGCCTAAATTTTGGTGAAAACGAAGCAATAAATGAACAATTAATAAATAAAAATGTTTATTTTAATAGATTTAACCAATATTTTAGTATTATCTGCAATATTTTTTTAGTTTTAAATGTGGTATTTTATAGCGGTATATCGATTCTGATGACAATAATTGTGATATATTTGTATGTTTTTATTATTATAAAAGAATAAATTTATATGATACTACTATAGCATTAAATTAGTATAATATCTTTTAAAGATATCAGATAAATAAGTTTAATTAATTTTAAATTTCTAAGTTATAGATAATATATTGTTATATTTTTTACAGCATTAATGATATCTATTAATAATGCCAAACTGTGATATAAATTCATAATTTATTCAAATATTATAATATATTAAAAATGTTTGATAAGAATTTTTAAGAATCATTTAATACACACTTGGCGAAATTGAAATTGTAACAAAAAGAAGGGAATGGCAATTTCCTCAAAACTTTTGACTATGGGCAAGACTAGTTAGCTAATAAATAAGACATGATAAAATTTCCATGGCAAAAGAAAATACTTATGGTGAAAAAATTGACTTACATGGCCATACTAATATGAAATGGCTCCACATTTGTTATCAATATATTTTCACTATTTATTGTGGTGTGGAATCATAGAGATGTCATATAGAATCTTGGGGTGCTGCTTGCCATTCTTGTTTAACCTGTAGAAGGAGAGTTTTAGCAGTCTGTGATGGTTGTATCTGATTGTAGATGGCATCCCATGATATCTCAGAATTTTCTATTGGGAATAAATCTGATGATCTGGCAAATTATAGTATCAGGTATACCTGTTGGTATTTTGTAGACCTTCCAAAAAGATGTTTGCCTTATGTTGACTGGCATTATCTTGATAAAATAAGATATTATATAGGCCATCTATAAAGGGGATTGCAATAAGTTCTAAGATTTCAGTAACATACTATTAAGCTGTTAAATTACCAGCGTTGCATACCAGACTGGAATGGCTATCATAGCTGATTGGTTCCCAGATCGTAATACCCTAGAATTGGACTGTATGCCATTCAACACAATTGTTAGGATTGTTCCTTTTGGCACATCATATGTATCCAGCCATCATTAAATCATAGAAGAAGTGGCAAAATAATAATATTTAATTATTATTTTGTCGATTCAATATGGATACTATACGATTTTAGTTAAATCATTTTCTGTTATAAGAAAGAAAATCTTTATTATTTATTAATTTTATACATTCTAGTTTATATTATTTTCTTATTTAGTCAAAACTTTTATAATTACTTCTGTTTTACATTGTAAAACGTTGTATATACATAACTGAATATACAAATGACTGTGTTTAAAAAACTTTTGTATTCTATCTTGTAAGAACTGAAAACTGATGAGGATCTTGTTTGAAGATCGAAAACGTTTTTTTAATAAATATTTATACTGATTCTATAGATTAGTGCTATTGTGTTTTAAAAAGTTTAGAAGTGGGATTTATTACTGAAGACAACATTACACCATTCTGCTTTCCAGGTTACTCAGAAATATCATCAATCCAACTTCTGTTGATATCCATTGATATCAACTCATCACCAACAGTGGTAAGCAGCACAATGGACAGCACACATGCAACCCTACTTTTACAAGTTGATTGGAAATTACTTGACAGGTTGATAGATCAACTGATCAATTATCACTATTTGTCTGATACTTGATAGAATAGCTGTAGGAGTTACTAGGATTTAAATATGAATTAGATGATCATCATGCTGATTAATCACACTGCATGCTCCAGTCCCAATTTTATGGGTTTAGGTATTTTCTTTCAGCCATTCTAGACACAGTATTGAGCTGTAGTGTTATCTCAACTGATATACAGGGTGCGTCAGCTAAATTCGGACAAATTTAGATTCTGATTACTATAAGCAGAGTTTTAATAATATATTTTAATATGGATGATTTGGGACCGTAAATTTTTGATGATAATATCAACAATTACAATAAGCGGCTTCTACTGTACCTACAAATAGTTGCAAAAAATGTTCTGCAATGTATCAATCCATTTATGTTAAATATTTACATTCATATATATACAGTAAGACCCCATTTAACATAGGGGATACGTTCCAAAACAACCATCCGCTAAATGAAACAGCGTTAAACGAAATCATCTTAATGTAAATAATGAGGATAGGTGAAACACGAAAGTGAATAAAAATATACGTACCATTTTTATTTTATTTTCTTTAGTAACATGTATTATTACTATTGTACAGTATTACATTAATTATAGACATTTTTTATTGTTAATATCTATTTGTATTTATTCATAAATCATTCATGAAAATCAAAAATATTTGCATAAATAATTTGTTGGTGATGAGGAAGGTTCTTCCTCATTTGACACTTTCTGTTTTTTGTTAAGAAGTCATCTAATATCATTTATCTTTATCTCTTTCATTCGACAAGCAATTGTTGATAGTAAGACATTGCATCCATGACACTTTGTCTTGCCTTTGAACTTCTTTCAAAATTTGGATCATTTTGTATAAACTGATCCATAATTTCCATAATAGTGGCTAGACTTCTTTTGAGAAAATCTGTTGCATTTTTCGCAGCAGACTTTTGTATATACTGCACTGCAGTGATATCAAACACACTGTGAGACGGCAGAGGAGTATCAAAGCAACAAATGTGTGATTTAGGATTTATGTAAGTATAATGGATTGAAAAACTGTGCCAAAGTGAATCAGTAAAAAATATAGAATTAAAAAGAATGCATTATATCGAAGCAGTGTTAAGCGGGGTCTTACTGTATATACATGTAAGATTTATTCAACACAGTTGTTTGTTTTGTCAAGGAATCATGAAATCATTACAAAATTTAAATCGTTCATAATTACTACATTTTGCTTATGAAAAAGTAAAAACAAGTAATTCAGTATAAGATTAAAAAATTCCTTATTCATTATACATTTAATATGCCTGCTTAAAGGTTGTTTGTGTTTATATATTTTTCTTTCTCAAAAGAAATTGAAAAAAGTGTAAAGGAAATCATTGGAAAATAATATATATCCTAATAATTTCTATTACATTATTTTATAATAATTTAATTTCATTATAAATATAAATTGAATATTTCATATGATTTATATAAAGTAAATACAGCATTTTACTTATAGTTTAATACAAATTGGACCAAATTTGAAATAGTCCAAAAAATATCATGTGACATGTACTATATCATTTAATATTATTGATATGGTATTAAAGGATAAATTAAATAAATTTATTTATAATATAATTAAAACTCTTTCCAGAATTGAATCATGAAAAAATAAATTTGGAAGCAATAAGAGAACAAGCAAATGGAGTATCTCAAGAATATGATCGTTTGTTAAAAGAATATAGCAAAACACAGGTAACAATAAATTACCATAAATATTATAGTTAAATGATTAAAATATTAGGTTGATGCATAATTCCGTAGTGTTTTAAATATAGGTTTGTTAAGTTGTTTGTTTAGTGTTTTATTTATGAAATTCAGTTAAAAATCAGTGAAAAATTTGACCAAATCAAGCAAGCAACTATTCAACAATGAAATCGCCGTCATTGTCAATAACTTCCTGCCAACGTTGGGGTAGTTTTTGGATCTCCCTTTGTAGAAATCTGTTAGTTTGAGTTTAGGAAATCATCAATCCAAATTCCATACACTTCACAGATGTTCCTGGCCGCATTTACTGCACTTGAACCTTGGTTAAACTCGTACAGCAGAATACGGAAATGTTCGTTTTTCTCGACCTGGCACTCCACCTTCAACAGTTAAGAAATAACAATCGTTTGTAACAATCTCGCTGACAGCTCGTGTTCCACAACAATCGTTTGTAACAATCTCGGTGACAGCTCGTATTCCACAAGACAACACTGGCACTCCATCTTCAACAGCGAAGAAATAACAATCATTTGTAACAATCTCATTTACAAGACAACAATCCAAAGTAAACAGTGACAATTAAAAACTGATAAACAAATGAACAGCAATGCAGTGTAGCCAGGCCAAATCAGAACGCTATGAAATTATGCATCAATCTAATAGAATGAAAAACTGATAGTCAAATTTCTCTCTCTAGTAATTCACATTTTAAGTTTTTGTGGAAAGCAGAGAAAATGAGTTAAATGAAGATAAAATGATCAATCATTTATAGTTAGTAACTTGAATGACAAATACTATTGGATAACAATAGGACAAAATGTGTAGATCATAGTCTGTTGTAATAATTGATCATTTTATAAAAATTCTTTATATATATATAGGAAGGCTCCTAATGGTTGGGACAAAATCAAACACAAATTATATCAATATAATAAAGTTCTTATAAAAACATATGCCCAAAATGCTGCATTTAAGAGAAATATGCACATTTTTATAGTAGTACTTTTTCAAAAATTGCAAAGGAAATATGTCTAATTAATAAAGTAAATTTTAAAACAAAATTGACAATATAGTGTAAAGTGGAAAAATAAATAAAAAACTAAACTACAATGTCAATTTTTTAAATTTTCTTTATTAATTAAGCATGCTTCCTTTATGATCTTTGAAAAAACACTACTATAAAAATGTGCATCTCTCTTAAATATATATTTTTGGGCCTATGTTTATAAGAATTTTTTTCATTTTTTTTTGATGTAAGAAATTTATGATTTGATTTTGTCAAATTATGAATTTTGCTTTTACAAAGAAATAGTTGTATAGTAGATTTCATTGTTGATTGATTAATCTATTAATTTACTAATTAATTTGTTTTAAATCAATGATTGTATTTTGTTCTATGTAATAGTTTATATCTTAATTTCTTGCATAACAAGCTTCAAATTATTTTGACAAAAATATTCCCGAATTCAGGTGTTTATTGCTAAGTTCAAGGACGTAACTTTCTGCCATTGCTTTATACATATAGACACAAGCTCAGGCTTTGGCAGAAACGTTTAATAAAATCTTAGGTACAAATTAACTGGAATGCTTTCGGCTTTAGTAAACCTTCATCAGCAGTTAGTATAATTAGAATGTAACAAGCTCAAAAGAACACAAACTTAAATTCGAATTATTTAAATTTAAATTAAATTTGCATTATATAATTGTACAGTTGCTATGGTAACAGTGCAATGCTGGAATTATAATACAGTTCTTAATATTTTACAAAGAATGTTAATCTTTATAAAATAGTATTGTATATATTGTATAAATATTATTGTATGTATTGATACACTATGTTAAAGTGTATCAATATATACAATAAGTTCAAAAATAAACTAATAAATAATAAATGTGTTAAAAACTAAATAAAGTATAATGAGGTAAAATATGAGCAATAATAGTAATTACTGACGTTCCCGTTTTGTTATTGGTTTTGATTTGGCCAGATCCAGGGTATAGGCATTGTTTCCGGAGTCAATTCATTCATAATGCACGTTTTGTTCTTCCAATTATGTATTTGTATAGCTTCTGCTAACTAAAGGTCTTTAGGATTTCTACATGGTTAATAATTCTCATTGCATTGCATTTTGCATGGTCCCAATTGATAGAGAGGTCTGTTTCATAGAATCTTTTTTCTAGGACAGTGTCTATATTTCTGGTTGTTATATTTCGCTTATGTTCTTTAATTCTTGTCTTTAGATTACTTTTTGTACTTCCGATATATATTTCTTCAACATAAGATAAATTCAGCACTATCATGCAGTAGAGTAAAAGTATTTATTTTACATAACTTCGCAAACGTTTTTAGTTTGACACCACTTTCAAGCGACATTTCAAATCACAACGGAACTCAAAAACGAAGCATATAAGTGTTACTATGGTTACAATAGAACATTAGAATTCTATGTTCTATTGTAACCATAGTAACACTTATATGCTTTGTTTTGAGTTCCGTTGTGATTTGAAATGTCGCTTGAGAATGGTGTCAAACCGAAAACGTTTGCGAAGTTATGTAAAATAAATACTTTTACTCTACTGCATGATAGTGCTGAATTTATCTTATGTTGAATTTAAGAGTTTTAAGCAGTTTAAAGAGAAATCTTATTTTGGATATATTTCTTCATTTCCTGTGTTATCTTTTGTTGGAATTAAATACACTCCTGAAAACATATCATGCTGTTGTCTACTTTTATCATTACATAGTTTGTCATACATAGTTTTCTGCCTTGTGTATGTAAGTTCTATATTTAACTTCTCTTTAAGTTTTGACTTTATATGATGTAGTGAGGGATCGTATTCTATTGGTATTCTTGCTGGTTTATTTGAATCAAATTGTGCCTATATATAGTTTATGGTCTGTATATTTCTGTACAGCCTCATTACCATAGATGGGGTATAACCATTAATGACTGCATGGTTGATAATTATATTTAACTCGTCATTTTTAGCTTCTTGTGTTATACAGTGTGTATTTATATGTCAGAGAAGCATTTTTATCGCTGCTATTTTATATCTGTATGGATCTTCTGACCATAATGGGATCATTATCAGCACATAAGTTAATTTACAGTATACAGTGAAGTTTAGCATACCATTTAGTTTTTTTATTGAGATATCAAGGAAATGTACTTCAGATTTTGAATGTTGATCCAGGTCAAGAGTCATTCCTAAGAGCTATCTGAGAGAGCTTTTATGACTATGTTAGGCTGTACAGTTTCATTTACAATTAGGAAAATGTCATCTACTTAATGGGCATTGTATTTAATACAAATGCAATATACTATACCCATTACATAGATGACATTTTCCTAATTGCAAATGAGAGTGTATATCCTAATGTAGTCACAAAAGCTCTCTCGGATAGCTCCTTAGGACTAACTCTTGACCTGGATCAACATTCAAAATCTGAAGTACATTTCCTTGATATCTCAATAAAAAAACTAAATGGTGTGCTAAACTTCGCTATATACAGGTAGTCCTCAACTTACGACGACTCGAGTTACGACAGTTCGCACTTATGATGGACAGAAATTATTAATAAAAATTTTCTAATTCAACTTTGATGCTTGCATATACATACATGTGCCATATTGTTTTTGTATATGCATCACAGATATTTTGTTTATGCTTTTGCTTGCCATTAGTCAGCAAGCAAAGCCTTATTACTATATTTCGTTGTAAATCTGTCATGTCCAGTAAGAGAAATAACACTCTAATGAAAACTCCGACATAAAAAAAGGAGGAGAGGAAAGCTTTGTTTAAAAATTTTAAATTAAATGGAAACTTTAATTTATGAAAATATTAAAACAGAAATGAAACTAATCAAGAATTAAAAAAGCCCTTGACATACGTCAGAATCGACTTACAACAGAAGTGTTGGAACAAAACCCCATTGTAAGTTGAGGACTACCTGTACTGTAAACCAATTTGTGTGTCGATAATGATCCCATCATGATCAGAAGATCCATACAGATATAAATTAGCAGTGATAAAAACACACTTCTCCGACATATAAATATGCACTGTACAACACAGGAAGCTAAAAACGACGAGTTAAACATAATTATCAACTATGCAGTCATTAATGGTTATACCCCATCTATAGTAATGAGGCTGTACAGAAATATACAGACCATAAACTATATACATGTGCAATTTGACTCAACTAAACCAGCAAGAATACCAATAAAATTTGATCCTTCACTATTAGAGATTATCTTTTTCTCAGATTTCGGTAATCCCGGGATTCCTGGATATTAAATGTTCTTTTCCTGGGATCCCGGGATTTCCCAAGATTTTTGTAGATGGAATTAAAACTGAGTATTTCACAGCATTTTATCTAATATATATATATATATATGAATAGATACAAATTATATTACAAATTGAAACAAATTCAAAATTTACTTTTCAGAAAATTAACATTTCTTTTCAAACCCTGACAGACTAGTGAGTACTGAGAAGTGACTACATTGTTAAAAAATTTTATTTAACTTTAGTTTATTTTGAGACTGATTTGGCAATTGAAATGTAATATGAATGTAAGAAACACAGGCAATTTACACTTTTATTGCTGAGTCTAGTTCTAAGTTTGATTATAAAATAGTCCTGCAGCTGAAAAGGACCTTTCAGCTTGTTGGTGATATATATTTGAGAGCGTCCATTAATTTTATTATATTTGTTGTTTTTTCGCCAGTTGCCTCAAAGATTTCGAACTTCTTGGATATATTCTTTGCAAGTGATTGACCTTCAGTTTCATTTTGAGGGTCTTTAGAAACATATTCAGTTTGTTTTTTGATTTGATATACCAATTTTTCACAGTCTGCTCACTCTGCTGTCTTTCGCTCTCTGCATCATTTTTTTCTTCTCAGTCAGAATGTGATGAATCAGATTGCGATGATTCAGAAGAAGAAAACCCAAGACAAGTTACCATGTGAATTTCAAATGTTCCAAATTACTTAAACAATTTTCATTAACCTAATTACTTAAGTTTTCTCAAACACTGCAATATATATTTATATAATGTATGTGTATTGTGTAAGACTTGTAAGTATTGATTATTGAAGTTAGTAATTCAGACCGGGAAATCCTGGGATAAAGAAAATTTCCCGGGATAAGTCCCACAGCTAAAATCAACCCAGGATCCCAGGAAACAATCCCTACTCACTACATCATATAAAGTTGAAACTTAAAGAGAAATTAAATATAGAACTTACATACACAAGGCAGAAAACTATATATGACAGACTACATAATAACAAATAACAGCACGATATGTTTTCAAGAGTATAGTTAATTTTAATGAAAGATAACAACATAGGAAATGAAGAAATATACAGTAAATAAATAACTACTTAGCACACACTGCAGTTTAAAACAACTCTCCTTTAATTAACTATCGTATAATACAAACGCTTTCGGCGTACATATGCTCTCATCAGGTATTTTATACTTTTTACCATCGAATTAAGATAATATTAGAACATTAGAATTCTAATATTATCTTAATTTGATGGTAAAAAGTGTAAAATATCTGATGAGGGTGTATGTACGCCGAAAGCGTTTGTATTATACGATATTTAATTAAAGGAGAGTTGTTTTAAACTGCAGAGTGTGCTAAGTAGTTATTTATTTACTATGAAACTTTAAGCAGTGAAATATATAAGAACTGAAATATACAGTATATCAGAAATACAAAAAGATATATAAATACAAGAATTAAAGAGTGTAAGCAAAGTATAGCAACCAGAAATATAGACACTGTCCTAGTGCAAAGATACTACAAAATGGACTTCTCTATTGATTGGGATCGCACACAAATTATTAATCATGTTAGAAATCCTAAAGACTTTAAGTTAGCAGAAGCTATAGAAATACATAACTGGAAGAACAAAACATTCATTATGAACAAATTGACCCCAGAAACAATACCTCTATCCTGGATCTGGGCAAATCAAAATCAATAACACTATCACCTCCTATACATATAACAATGTATTTTAATTACTGTAATTACTATCATTGCTTGTATTTTACCTCGTTATACTTTATTTAGTTTTTAACACTTTTATTATTTATTAACTAATTTATTTAGTTTATTTTAGAACTTATTTTTGAATTTATTGTATATAAAAAAATAAGTTCAAAAATAAACTAAATAAATAATAATAAGATTATGGATACTTATATATATATGCAATATGCCAAGAAGTGGAAGTTAATATATTTTTTGTCTTATTATAAAAATCAGTAAATTTGATATAAAAATATATCTGATATACAACCAATGAAGAGGATAAGCATATAAAATCAAAAAATCAGTCAGCTATTCATATCATTGAAATTAGCAATAAAACATATAGACACAACCTGTCTTTTTAGGCAGAAATGTTGAATAAATTCTTAAAAACAAATTACCTGGAGTACTTTTAGCTTTAGTAAGCCTTCATCAGCAGTTAGTATAGTTAGAATGTAACAAGCTCAAAGGAATATGAACTTACATTTAAATTATTTAAATTAAATTGCATTATATAATTGTACAGTTGCTATGGTAATAGTGCAATGCTGGAATTATAATACAGTTCTTAATATTTTACAAAGATTAACATAGTTGTGGAAAGTTATAAGAACTGCCTATAACACTATTAAATAATATAGAGCATAATTGGCAGTAGTGACTTCAATGAAGTCACTACTACCAATTGTGCTCTATATTATTTAATAAAATAGTGTATCAATATCAAAATAAATTTAATATACTTTCGCTTCTTACTAGAACTACTAATAAAACAGTCTTCAGCTAATTATGAAATATTCTCTCACATAATTTTCTTTTCAAGATTTAGAAAAGAAAATCAACAAGAAAAAATTTATGTTATTTTCTGATCTTGATTTTTATTAAACTGCATGTTGACTAGTAAATATGAGAAACTTAAAAGAAGTTTTTCCATTATTTTAAATGACTAAAAAAGCATTATTCAAATAGTGACTTAAAAATAGAAAAGTAAAATTAAAACCAACATGTGCAAAGAAAGTTTCACTACAACTGATGGAATAGCACAATTACTGGAAATATAGATCATTTATAATTTGTAATTAACAGTAGTTACTAGATTTATACACTTTACTATAGAAAACTGCTTATACTAGTTATGATTCTCAATAATATAGAACAGCACTAAATCGTAGTGTACAGCTATCTTCAGGCGCATTCAAATCAAAACATTCTAGAATGTTTTGATTTGAATGCGCCTGATAAATGACGAAAAATAATAAATTATCCACCATGTTAATTTTTCAATAAATTATTTCCTGACATTTATCCTAATATAGATTGCAGCTTAATTGCAGATTTAAAAGGGAATTACAAAATTCCTTAGCTAAATATGAAGAGATTTATAAAGTTTTAGATTTAATATACTTTTGCTTCTTACTAGAACTATTAATAAAACAGTCTTCAGCACTTATTTAAGCAAAAAAATTATTATATAGTCGAAAACGTTAGCGCAGATTGACTCAATAAATGCTTTAAAGTACACTACGATTTAGTGCTGTTCTATATTATTGAGAATCGTTACTAGATTTACTGAATAGCCAAACACAGCAATAATTATATAAACCAAATACAGAGGCACAACAGTAGTTATAAGTTTAATACAATGATTACTAATAAAACAGTCTTCAGCACTTATTTAAGCGAAAAAATTATAGTTTAATAACTATTAAAGATCTTACGGCTTAATAAAGCCATCATCAGTAACAACACTTTTAAATAAAATGAATTGGAACAAATTAAACCTTCTTCAAATACAAGAACGGTAAATTAGAACATCGTATAATATTTAAAATAAAATTATAATATCAAATATAAAAATAACAATAATATAAAATATATACATAAAAAATGCAAACATAAATAAAAATATACCTATAAATTATATATTAGACCAGCATATATGGATAGTAACAGTAATGTTAAAAAATATTATAAAGTATCCCATAGGGGTGGGATAGTTTCAGGGGGGTTAT